>VWZK01006124.1:0-12276 GCA_013396935.1 Baryphthengus martii
GGCCAGCAGGACTAGGACAGGGATTGCTCCCCTGGGCTGGGCACTAGGGCGGCTGCCTCTCCAATCCTGGGGTCAGGTTTGGGCCCCTCCTTCCCAGAAGGAGCTGGAGGGGCTGGAGCATGGCCACAGAAGGGCAACGGAGCTGGGGAAGGGTCTGGAGCAGGAGTGTGGGGAGGAGCGGCTGAGGGAGCTGGGCTTGTTCAGCCTGGAGCAAAGGAGGCTCAGGGGAGACCTTCTGGCTCTCCACAACTCCCTGACATTCAGGAGCTTGGAGCCAGGGAGGGTCGGGCTCTGCTCCCAGGGAACAAGCAGCAGGACAAGAGGAAGTGGCCTCCAGTTGCCCCAGGGGAGGTTGAGGTTGGAGCTGAGGACCAATTTCCTGCCCATGGAAGGTTCTGACACACAACTTCTCTGCATCACTTGCTCTGTGTTATTCTTGCCCTTTGGGGTTGTCCAGGCGTGTCCCAGGCTGCCCAGGGCAGGGCTGGAGTCCCCCTGCTCCCTGGAGGGGTTTCCAAGGCGTGAAGACGTGGTGCTGAGGGACAGGGGTTAGGGATGGATTTGGCAGTGCTGGGTTAAAGATCAGACTCGAGCTGAAAGGTCTCTTCCAACCAAAACAATTCTGTGATTCTTTCCTTCTCTCTCAGTGCCATTTTCATCGACCTCAAGCAGCGCTTCAGATCTATGACATGAAGCATAACAAAAAGTTTGCTAATTTCCTCCACGGTATCGTCGTCTTGCTTCGCTTTCCATCATCCAGCTGCACAATCCCCTGTGTATTGGATTCCAGCAGCTCCTTAAATCTGCAAATCCTTCAAAAGGAAGGGCAAGGTGGTCACCTCCAGCCAGGAGAAAACACGCAGGTGTGCCTGACAGGAGCAGCAGGAACTACTGTCCGTGTGAGGAGAACTATCTTACTCGTTTCACCTTCCAATGCTTTAGCTACTCTGCGCTTCACGCCGATTCCTACTCCAAACCCCCCCGAGATCAGCAGCCGCAGTTCGTGAGGGTGGGACTGGGTAGACAGGGGAGAATGAGCCCTTGGGCATTCATTTATTCCAGAAATGCCCTTTCTGGAGCCCCCTGCTGTATTGAAATCGAGCGCAGGAAATTAGCAGCAACATCGCTAATCGCTTCCAGTGGGAACTGAACGTCGTACGGAGCAAAGACAATCTCATTCTCAACGCTCAGCTCTGGCCACACTCGTGACCGTTCTTTCAGTTTTAAGTGGTCCTCATCTCCATCATTTTCGGATAGTATAAGGAAAGGTGGATATAATCACAGAATCACAGAACAGTTTTGGCTGGAAGACACCTTCAAGATCAGTGAGTCCAACCTTTTCCTAGCCCTATCAACACTATTAAACCATAGATAGAGGTGCTCAATCCATGCTTATGCTTCTACATGGTTCCTTTATCAATAATAATCCTAATTAGCTATGAAATCCAGCTTTTGGAGTTTAACCCACAAGTTCAGACTTAAAAGATATCAAAAGTGGAATCGATAAACTACCTTGAAATTAAGGGTGAAATTCATGGACTTTATTATGCAAAAAAACCCACCAAGATTTGACAACTCATCCAGCTAGTAAAATAAAACAGCATCCAATTTTCAGCCATAGAATCACAGACTGGGTTGGGTTGGGAGGGACCTTCAAGATCATCCAGTTCCAACTCCCCTGCCATGGGCAGGGACACCTCCCACTAGAGCAGGTTGCTCCAAGCCCCATCCAACCTGACTTGGAACACATCCAGTGCTCTCTTAACGACTTCTTTAGCAGACTTGATGTCATCCCTACTGCTCTTGAAGCAAACACCAAGAAGAGTTTATTCAACGGAGATGAAGCCTTCAACCCTGGGGGTGAGGCACGCCCAAAGGACGCGGCAGCCCTGCGGGACGCAGCTTGTTTTGCAGCAGCATATATGCTTCTGCCTGGTCTTCTATTAGTAAAATGAGCAAAGGCAAATTCATTTCAGAGGAATATTCAAAATACCGGTGCTTCGAAGCTGCAGAGCAGCTTTTCTCCTTAAAGCAGCGTCACAGAAAAGCTTTGCTGCGGTCGCACGTCTGTTCTAGCAGAACTTCCCTCTAACTCTGCAATGCTTTGGGTGGGGAAGTATTTTTTTTGGGGGGAAAAATGCCAGAAAATCCATTTTGAGTGCCCCAAAGAGGCAAGGCTGCAAGGGGCCCAGCCTCTACAGCCCAGTCTCCTGCTGGAGAAGCTGGTTTTGCTGCTGTCACTGACACATCCCACCAGGATTTATTGCTCTCTACAACTCCCTGACATTCAGGAGCTTGGAGCCAGGGTGGGTCAGTCTATGCTCCCAAGGAACAAGCAGCAGGACAAGAGGAAGCGGCCTCCAGTTGCCCCAGGGGAGGTTGAGGTTGGAGCTGAGGAGCAATTTGTTGTCCTTTGGGGTTGTCCAGGCGTGTGCCAGGCTGCCCAGGGCAGGGCTGGAGTCCCCCTGCTCCCTGGAGGGGTTTCCAAGGCGTGGAGATGTGGTGCTGAGGGACAGGGCTCAGTGGGGCCCTGGCAGGGATGAGGCAGTGCTGGGACTCCAGGATCTGCAAGGTCTCTTCCAGCCAAAATCATTCTGTGATTCTATTCCTCTGTACAACAACTGCCTCCAGCACCAGGGCTCTCCTGCAGCTCCCCTCAGCCCCACAGAAGAGGGGGTTTCATCCAGGGACAAGGACGTGCCTCCATCTGCCCCACTGCTCCTGAGGAGTCTGCACAGGAGGAGGAGACAGGAGGAAAAGCTCCTGTGGGAGCAGCACCTATCAATGCCTGTATCAAAAGTCAACCAGATCGACAAAACGGATCTCTACGTGAGCTCCAGAAAGCTTTGGATTTGGCCTTAATCCATCCCCTGCCTGCGACTAATGACCAGAGCTATTTTATACCTGCCACAGACAGTAAAGACAACTCAAAGACCACTTGCTGGAGGTGTCTTTCCCCTTCACGCACTCCTGCAAAGTTGACTCTTCTGATGAAGCCCCAGGAAGCACATGTCTGAGCCTGCTCCTGGGAGACTTCTTTGGGCTATTCTTAGCTGAGCGGAAGGAACAGCCCTGTCACAACACGGAACGGGGAATAAAAGAGCTAAAAAAAGGAGCCGTGGTTGACTTCGCTCCCGGTTTGCCTAACAAATTCATATCCATCTGGCAAAAATATTTGTTTTTTCCTCTCTGATGATAGTTGTCTGGCTTTCCAAAGAATCAAATCAGTAATAATAATTAAAAAAAAATCAAACCAAATGAAACTTAATCAAATATCTGGAATCTAGGAAGGTGGTATTTCAATGAAGACGGATGAAATCGCTAGTTATTGGATCTGGCAGACTCAACAACCCACTGCAAGCAGAAGTTTGCAAATCTTGGGCACACAGCGGTGTTTCTGTGTATTTTCCTAATAATGTGAGGATAGGGGAGCCCCAGGACCACCAGCTTCAACCCTCTGCCTTCGGACAGGACACCTCCCTCTGCCCTGTCTCACCACTGCTGGCCTGAAAGAAACTCCAGCTTCTTGTTTATATGTCCCAGGCTGATGTTTGCTGATGGTTGTGACGAAGACTTTTCTTGCTCCCAAGAGCCATGACCTGCACACTCAGCAGCCCCCACACATCAGCCCTGGCACCTCCTGGCCTGGCCTTGCCCTGAAGCTGGAGATAAAAACTCCTCAAAGCTTTGCCGGAGACAGAACATCACCTGCCATGGCCAGATACTTGCTGACAGCTCAGAAAAGTGGATGTGCAGGAAGCTCCAAGTCAATGTGTGGTGTTCCCACGACCAATAACTGCTCCATCCCACCGGCACATCCCAGCAGGATGGCAGAAGGTGCACGGGGTGCCAGTTTTCATCCATTTATTACTGCTGTAGCCTGGTCAATAGTTGCTGTAGCTCAAGCCATCCTTCAGCAGCAGGTCATTAAACGTGTCTATTGATCCCCTCAAGATTTTCAACAATATTTAAACCTTTCGCTAACTCGAGGATGGACGGCTTCGGCCACCAACACCTCCACGCACCGGTTTTCAGAAGCACAGTGCACTGGGCACGTCTGCTGCTCTACTTCCAGGCTTTGCTGCAGGTTTTGAGCAGAGGAGAGCAGGAGGAGAGCTGGGGAATAGTCACTGCTAACCCAGGCAGCTGCTTCTAGTCCCAGACAATGGTGCTGACACCAAAACTTGCCCTCCTGGCTACACCATTGGAGCAGGAAGTTGCCAAAATTGCAGCTCCCCCTCCCCCCCAGCTCCCTGCATCAGCCAGGTCTCAGAAAGAAGCACTTCATTCTGCACTGTGGGGCTTCCCGGACAGCATCAATGTGGGGCCATCGGTCACAGACCATGCTCGGCTGGTTTGGAAGGGGTGGGTCAAGGAAATCTTTAAGGTTTACCAGGGGAAATTTAGGTCAGATTCTAATTGACTGATGGTTGGAGCATGGCCAGAGAAGGGCAATGGAGCTGGGGAAGGGTCTGGAGCAGGAGTGTGGGGAGGAGCAGCTGAGGGAGCTGGGCTTGTTCAGCCTGGAGCAAAGGAGGCTCAGGGGAGACCTTCTGGCTCTCCACAACTCCCTGACATTCAGGAGCTTGGAGCCAGGGGAGGTCGGGCTCTGCTCCCAAGGAACAAGCACCAGGACAAGAGGAAGCGGCCTCCAGTTGCCCCAGGGGAGGTTGAGGTTGGAGCTGAGGAGCAATTTGTTGCCCTTTGGGGTTGTCCAGGCGTGTGCCAGGCTGCCCAGGGCAGGGTTGGAGTCCCCATGATCAAAGCCCCACCACAGCCTCAGGACTCTCTGCCCACCTTTGTCCTGCAGCCAGCCAGAGGTTTCCTCTTCTGTAGCTCCTGCACATGTGGAAGGAAAGCACCCACCTCCTGCAGCACTCCTGGTTTTGCATACACAGGGGAAATTTATGGAGCTAAATTATATTTCTTCTACAGTTGAGCTCCTTGGACTTTCAATTCCAAACAGTAACCTTGAGACGGGAGCAAAACTTACCCAAGCTCTATTCTGAGTGTGGCTCTGTCATGCAAGAAGGGATGGATTGATGATTTCAATGGGAATCCAACCCTATCCTAGGATGTATCAAGAGAAGTGTAGCCAGTAGATCAAGAGAGGTGATTCTCCCCCTTTACTCTGCTCTTTTGAGACCCCACCTCAAATATTGCATCCAGTTCTGGCATCCCCACCGTAAGAGGGACATAGAGCTGTTGGAACCAGTCCTGAGGAGGCCACAAAGATGATCCAGGGGCTGCAGCACCTCTGCTACAAGGCTAGGCTGAAGGAGCTGGGATTGTTCAGCCTGGAGAAGAGAAGACTCCAGGGGGACCTTCTAACTGCCTTCCAATACCTGAAGGGAACCTCCAGGAAGGCTGGAGAGGGGCTTTTCCCAAGAGCACCCAGCAACAGGACAAGGGGAAATGGTTTTAAGCTGAAGGAGAATAGGTTTAGACTGGATCTTAGGAAGAAGTTCTTCAGGATGAGGGTGGGAAGACTGTGGAATCGATTGCCCAGAGAAGCTGTGGATGCTCCATCCCTGGAGGTGTTCAAGGCCTGGCTGGATGAGGCCTTGAGCAACCTGCTCTAGTTGAGAGGTGTCCCTGCCCATGGCAGGGGGACTGGATTAGATGATCTCTGGTTAGAAGGTCCCTTCCAACCTAAGCCATTCTAGGATTCTACGATCAATTCTATGAATCCTTATTTGAAAAGCCCGGGAACAGCAAGAAAACAAACTGATGCCAGAGTTCCCAGAGTGTCAACACTGGATTTTACACAGCGTACACGCTGTTAATGCCCCGAGATAAGCAAAAGCACCGTGACTTCCCTGCTCGGCCACTCGCTGATGCTCTTGATTTTATAAATCTCTTCATTTGATACCACCTGATGAGAAAAGACCACGGTTAGAAACAACAATAACATGTGCCTACCGCCCAGCTTTGTATCTAAAGCTCTTTTGTGTTTGGATTTAAGAAAAAAAAAGCTGCTTTCATTATTTTGGCGAGTTTTATCTCTTCAGCTGGTCTAGAGACAGTGTATTAGTCAGATGTGTGGGTAGTGAACTCCCCATGATGTCAAGCTGTGTTGTCATTTAAAAAAAAACCACACACTCTGGACATATTAAGCATCCATTAAAAGCATCGTCCTTTGTCTGGAGAGGCACTTAGGAGCGGGATGAGCCGCCCAGGCACGAGGGCTGGCTGGCAGAGGGCAAGCCTGGGTCAATAAAACATAAAGAAATGGAACTGTTGCTTTGGATTACGAGTTTCCTTCGGCTTGTCTCCCAAGGAAGAGATCTCGAGGGCTTAGCTGGCCACCAGGGTGAGAAGTAGCAGGTTGAAGCACTGCCCTTTTATCACCAACTGGTAAAATTACTCCTCTGATTTGGCCAGCACGGTGCCCGCTGGTGAGTGTGTCCTTCAAGCTGCTGGGTTTGCAGGGAGATGCAAAGCGGTAATTTTTGTGTTGGTTTTTTTTTTTTTAAACTCCCCATGACACGCAGCTACAAGGAGCAGTATTTATTCCCCCCCGGCTATGTTTTCAGAGCTGCATTTGAAGGGAGGCTTGCAGAGCTGCTGCAGAGCTCCAAGTTGGGTTTCATTTATTTAAGAAGCAGGTATTAAACTGTCCTGATTTGAGCTAGAAGAGAACTGATTCTGTTCAGGGATTTTACTGCTCAGCCCAGTCTCTTCTAAGTAACTGCACTTTCTGATTTTAACAGCAGATTTTTGCAGACAGCCTCTGATTGCAGCAGTAACAACGCTCCATGTTTAGAGTTACCACCGAGGGTTGGGGTGCTGTGGGGGTTTAACCTCTGCTGGCAGCTAAACACCACACGGCCTCTCGTCCACCACTTTCCCCCATCCCATCCCACCTCTCTCCTCCCCTCCACACTCCCTTCTATGGGAAAACTGAGAGAAAGAATAAAAGGTGCCACTCCAGAGGCTGAGATAAGGGCAGTTTAACAAAACAACACAAAGAAAGAAGAAAACAGCAATAATAACAATAATACTAGTGAAATGAGAGACAAAAGGCAGTGGTAGAAAATGAGCCAGCTCTACCTGTGCCCAAGATGCCAACTTACCCTGCTCCAGCCACACTGAAGTTACACCCTGAAGCAAGTCAAAACCAGGCAGCCCCATGCTGGGCCAGCCCTCCCCTTATATAGGGGCAGGACTCAGGGTGGTATCCACTCTTCCATTGGCTGGTTTGGTTGTGGCCTTTCCCAGCTCCAGTCCCTCCCAACTGCTTGGGCAGCTGCTGCTGGTGATAATTAATCCGAATCCAACCCAGGACAGGTGGGGAGAAAGGCTCTGGCTGGTCCTGGCTCTCGTGTAGACCAAGGTCACCGGTCCATCTTGTGCCCCACATTGGGGGGCAGTGAGTCATAGAATCATAGAATTGTCAGGGTTGGAAAGGACCTTCAAGATCATCCAGTTCCAACCCCCCTGCCATGGGCAGGGACACCTCCCACTAGAGCAGGTTGCCCAGAGCCCCATCCAACCTGGCCTTAAAAACTTCNCTGCAGCCCAGGGCAGGGTTGGCTTTCTGGGCTGCGAGCCAGAGGTGGCACCTGCGGGGAGGAGCAGCCAAGACAGGGGACCTCAAATTGAGGGATCCATCCCATGTCCGGTCTGTTCAGGGTAAAGCTGAGGGGTCAGCAGGGTTAAGTTCCCTCTCCTTCAATGGCCAACGTCTGAGAAGGCCTCTGTCCATTCTGCCTTCGATCCTGATCCACGTGTTCCTGGATCCAGTTGCAGAATCCAGCTCCTGAATCTGGTTCCCATCTGCTGCCCAGTCCAATCTGGGAATTCCCCAGTGCCTGCTCCACAGCACCAGCACTGACAGTGATGGAATTGCCATCAGGGGGTTGGGTTCCACACTGGTTTCATATCTATTGGTGTATATTTCATTTTATGGTTGTTATTTCTACTGGAGCTGTAGCGGTGGCTCGGTGGTGACCTCCAAGGTGGAGCAGATCTCCTTGCAGCCTCGGCTGTGTGAAAACCACAGAGTCTGTGGAAATAAAACTCAGGGAAAACTTCTTTTCGTCACTGATGTCAGCAGATAGAGCTTTGGATGTGAGCAGGGAGCAGACCTGCTGAGTCAGGTGGAACCTTTCTGAAAAAAAAAAAAGAAAAAAATCACTTTTCAGAGCATTTTGAGAAAATGTATGAATTCCACGAAGATCTAAACTTCAATGTGTGATTCAACCAGAAGAAAAACAGGCAGTAAAAAGAAAAGAGATAGAAATGAAATGTAATGGGACTCTCAGCATGACTAGAGGCAAAAAAAGCAAGAGCCAGAACGCTCTTGGAAGCTGTTTCTGCACACAGGGGACACCTGCTACTGTACAAACTGCCACATTCACAGGGAAAAGCCCCTTTTGTGAGCGATGCGAGGAGGTGCGCGCGACTAAAAGCATTAGTGTTATCCATTTTTCTAGAGATGATTTCTGAATGTAGCGAGTGAGGCATGAAATGTGGCTAAAGGAATGGGAAAAGCTGGAAGCTGCAGCCATAAACCACTTCGGAATCATCAGATCCCAGCATGGTGGGGGCTGGAAGGTCCCTCTGGAGATGATTTTATGCCCCCTCCCTGCTCCAGCAGGGTCACCCAGAGCAGGGGGCCCAGCAGCGCAGGCTCCAGGCGCCTTTGGAATCTCTCCAGACAAGGAGACTCCCCAAGCTCTCTGGGCAGCCTGGGCCAGGCTCCAACCCCCTCCCACCAAAGAAGTTGCTCCTCCTGCTCCCAGGGAACCTCCTGGGTTCCAGTTGGTGCCCGGTGCCCCTTGTCCTGGCGCTGGGCACCCCTGAGCAGAGTCTGGCCCCAGCCTCTTGACCTCTACCCATCAGCTTTCTTGTAATCTTCCTAACATCTACTTTTCCAGCCTCCTTCTGCTCTACTATCTTCACCTTCCTTTTAGTTGCCAAAAAAAAAATCAGAGAAGAGCAACTTATTTTAAGCAGCATTTAGTATAAAAAGGCAGGGACTAATTACTATGGTCTTGTGGGCAAGTGATACTGGTGCTGAGCAGATTTTGCCTGGATCACCACACAGCTGGGAGAACTCCTGAGTAAACAAGGAGAGAAATTCCAGAGGTGAGCTGCTCCTTGTCCATGGCAACCCCCTAGCTCACACGGAAGGGTCTCCAGGCGGCTTCTAGAGCAGCGGGAAGAGAGGAGGAGAATTTAAGAAAACTCATTTAATTCCAAGGATGATATTCCAGCTGATCAGCCAAACTGGGAGCTGCTCTGAAGCCGGGAGACATGCCCACTGCCCTCCGTACAAACGCCGCACGGGGAAATTTTAACGGCCTTATTTTCGAGAAGTCTTTGTCAGTGAAACGTTTTGATCGGCGCCGAAGCATTGGCTGTAATTCTGGGAGCTGTAGGAAAGCCAGGGCAGAAACAGAACTTCAATGAGATGCCTTCAAACGTATCAACAGAAGCGAGGAACAGAAAAGCAATCATTACATGGTTAATTAGGAAAATACAAGCCTCATTTAAAAAACAGGGCCATCTTGGAAGGAATTAGAGAAGATAAATACTGTGCAGCAGGAAAACTGAATTTCAGAGAGTATTCTGCTTACAGAATGAAAAGATTCCAATCCATTTTCTGGAGGCATAGTACTACTCAGGGCTTAATGTATCTTCAAAGCCCCACATGAGCAGAAGTTGAGCTTCACACTTCATTCTTAAATTTGGCTCACTCTGTAACCCGGTGTGTGGCAGAGCTCTCCCCAGAGTCAGCCTCACCCTGGCTCTTCGCTTCCCTCTAATTACCCATCGCACGCGTTTTACTCGCACCGAGACGCCGGCAGAGTCCAAAACGCCTGGGCTGGTGCTGGGGAGAGCGTGGCCGTGTCCCCAGCCCCAGGGAACAGGGTGGCAGGGTGACAGCTCTCCCAAAACCACCGCCTGGCAGATACAGCAGAGCATCCTACGAGATGTGAACTCTTCAACCTGCTCAATGCTAGTTCTGCTCCTATAGAGACAGACAAGTACACCTCTAGAGCTCAGGAGATGTCCCGAGCCACAGTTCTCTAGTTCTCACACCTACAACCACCACCAAGACCGGGAGGTAGCAACAGGCTTTCCAAGAAGGCACCTCAAGTTCTCTCTGTAGGCACCTCATTACAAGCCACAGGTTAAAGATGAGCATTTGCCATGACCTAAATTCTTCTGAGCATTTTACAGCTGAATCAGGTCACAGTGTGAGAAAATATAACAGCCCCGTGGGACTGCTCTGTACCACCACGGACTATAATGACCAGCTACGAAATCAGCTCGGCTGAGCTGTAGTTATTAAGAACTTTGCAGCACCAGCCTCACTTTTACACAAAGAAACATACTACGCCCTTACTCAATCCATGGTTATGCTTCTACACTGTTCCTTTATCAATAATAATCCTAATCAGCTACGACATCCAGCTTTTGCAGTTTAAACCACAAGTTCAGACTCAGTAGATTCCATTTCAATGTTTCTTTTTTAACTGTCCTGAATTGGGGAAAAATTCATGGACTTTTTCATGAAAAAAAAAAAAGATCAGGATCTAACACCTCATCCAGCTGGTGAAACAAAACAGCATCTGATTTCCAGAGCCATAGAATCATAATCATAGAAGGGTTTGGGTTGGAAGGGACTTTAAAGATCAACCAGTTCCAACGCCCCTGCCACGGGCAGGGACACCTCCCACTAGAGCAGGTTGCTCAAAGTTCCATCTCAATCCGGTCCTGAACACTTCCAGGGATGGAGCATCCACAGCTTCCCTGGGCAACTTGGGCCAGGGTCTCACCACCTTCAGAGTGAAGAACTTCCTCCTCATTTCTAACCTAAACCTTCTCTCTTCCAGTTTGAAGCCATGACCCCAGGAAGGCCTTCAGCAGCTGTGACCGAGTGACTGAACTATCCCGTGGGTGATCTGTCCGCTCTGAGCCTGGGGCAGCTGCAGATAACGCCCTATCCCCCCGATCATCTCCGAGAGAAGGCGGCACTCTGGCTAATACCCTTGGATTTCAGCGCGTTATCAGTAGAGCTGTTATTTTAATTAATGTGTTTCGAAAGACGACACCACAGCAGGCGCAGCACAGACACACTCCCGAGGAAGTTCATCGGGATTAGGTAGGGAAGAGGAGCGGCTCTTGGCTCGGAGGCTCTTTCTGCTTCGCAGACCCCCCTGCTCAAACCCCCTGCCCCCAGGATGGGCGGTGAAGGGTCTCCCGAGAGAGGCAGAGGCTCTGCCAAGAGTCAGGAAAGGAAAAGCCGAACGGCAAAGACATCGAACAGCTCCGCTGCGAATCTTGCAGGAGCACAGCAAAGGATTTTTTCCTGCAATTACATTTCCTGCAGCTCAGGGGACGCTGGGGGACCGTTACGATCTCCACTGCGGCACAAGAAAACTAAGCTTGCAGTTCCACGCTTCCAACGTCTGAATGATACAGATGGAGAGGCTTTAAAACCAGCAACTGGCCTACACACAAGTCATAGAATCATAGAATCACAGACTGGTTTGGGTTGGGACCTCCAAAGGTCATCTGGTCCAAGCCCCCTGCAGGGAGCAGAGACATCCTCAACTAGAGCAGGTTGCTCAGAGCCTTGTTGAGTCTCACCTGGAATATCTCCAGGGATGGGGCCTCAACTCCCTCCCTGGGCAACCTGTTCCAGTGTTTCACTGCCCTTGTGGGAAAGAACTTGTTCTTGACATCCCATGTAAATCTGCCCTTCTCTAGTTTAAAACCATTGCCCCTCGTCTGTCACTCCAGGCCTTTGGGAACAGTCCCTCTCCGGCCTTCCTGGAGCCCCTTCAGGCACTGGAAGGTCACTATTAGGTCACCCCGGAGCCTCCTTTTCTCCAGGCTGAACAACCCCAGCCTCTGCCATGCCCCACTGGATGAGCAGGCTGGGAAACTCCTTTGTCCAATGGGTTTGGAACCCTGGCAGGGATATTGGTATTCCTAAATTGCCCCAGTTTTAGGTGCTGCAAAGCTCCATGAAAGTACCGTCATGTACAAGGAACCCAGCGATGGGTTTTCATCCCGCAAGGGTTGAAAGGACACTTTGAATGGGTGCAGCTGATTGTGGAATCATGAAATCACGGAATTATAGAATCATACTATCATAGAATCACAGAATGGTAGGGGTTGGAAGGGACCTCTGGAGATCATCGAGTCCAACCCCCCTGCCAGAGCAGGATCACCCAGGGCAGGCCACACAGCAACAGATCCAGGGGGCATTGGAAAGTCTCCAGAGAAGGAGACTCCACCACCTCTCTGGGCAGCCTG
>VWZK01006124.1:12720-51944 GCA_013396935.1 Baryphthengus martii
CCCTGCCAGAGCAGGATCACCCAGGGCAGGCCACACAGCAACAGATCCAGAGGGGGTTGGAAAGTCTCCAGAGAAGGAGACTCCATCACCTCTCTGGGCAGCCTGGGCCAGGCTCCGTCACCTTCACAGGAAAGAAGTTTCTCCTCCTGCTGAGGTGGAACTTCCCATGTTCTAGTTTGTGCCCATTGCCCTCTCAGGGCACCACTGAAAAGTGACTGGCCCCTTCTACTTGACACCAGTCAGTCATAGAATGGTTTGGGTTGGAAGGGACCCTAAAAATCATCTGGTTCCGACCCCCTGCCGTGGGCAGGGACACCTCCCACTAGAGCAGGTTGGTGAGCTCTGGGTATTCGGGCAGGTGTTGCAGGTCCAGTCGCCCCTGGGCGCTCTGTCGGAGGGTGACTCTGGCTGAGCTCTTGTCAAGTCGAGCCCTGAGGGAGTCCTTCAAGACGGCCCTCAAATGTCAAGAGCAACGCGGTACCTTCGGATGAAGTGAGAGCGTGTGAAAGGAAAGGAAGATGTTGAGGTTGTCGCTATGAGAACGTTATTTATTCTGCTGCTCTACACGGGCCTCATCTCATTGCTAAGCAACCCTGCCTCCCGGCACAGCCAGGCTGACGCTGCAAGCGCTGGCACCTACTGCCCTTCTCCGTTCCCCGTGTCACCTCCTTGGGAAGCCACAGCCTCAAGCTCCCCGTTTTTCTTCTCTCTGCAGTAGACCTCCCTGGCTTCTCCTGCCACCAGCTCCTGCCCCACCACCTTGCCAGGGAGATCTTCTCAGAGGACCCCATGGAGCTGGCCTCCTCTTGGTGTTTTCGGTTTCTTAGGAGGGTAGAGGGGGTGGTTTGGTTTTTGTTAAGCTGGATCCATCTGCTGCTCCATGGTGCAGCTGCACGAGGCTTGTGCTGGATGGTTGGAGGCCGGGGGAGCAGGGGAACAAGCACAGACAGGTCAGGGATGCCCCAAGGCGGGATTGTCCAGTGCTCTGTGCACATAACTCCCGGGAGCAAGGAGATCCCCACACTGCAGGGACCTGCCCTATCTAACACCAGCCAGGCCCCATTAACTGCTCTGAGTTCCCACCAGAGAGCGGGAACGTTACTGCAGTGCTGACGACCTACAGGATTCTGGCAGTCCTTTGGTGCTGCTCCTCTTCACCGCCTTTTATCTGAATCTGTTCTGAAATTCTCTTTCATCACTGAACCTGCAGCCAGCCCATTGCAATGCTGAGGACCCTGTAAGTCCAATCACTCAGGTCCATTTCACCAGGCTGGCAAGAAAAGGCTGAGAGCCCTGGGGCTGTTCAGCTGCAGAAGAGCAGCCCCAGAGGGGAGCTGAGCAAGGCTGAGCAAGAGCTCAAGGCCCCCGGGGGGCAAGAGGCTGGGGCCAGACTCTGCTCAGGGGTGCCCAGTGCCAGGACAAGGGGCATTGGGCACCGACTGGAACCCAGGAGGTTCCCTGGGAGCGGGAGGAGCAACTTCTTTGGTGGGAGGGGGTTGGAGCCTGGCCCAGGCTGCCCAGAGAGCTTGGGGAGTCTCCTCTGGAGAGATTCCAAAGGCGCCTGGACCCTGCGCTGCTGGGCCCCCTGCTCTGGGTGACCCTGCTGGAGCAGGGAGGGGGCATAAAATCATCTCCAGAGGGACCTTCCTACCTCTGCCATGCTGGGATTCAGTGATGACAAACCAATGTACCTTGTGCCGTTGAAGGTGGGATCTTACAGGGGTTTTTGGAGAGTGCTGTGAGGAAAACGAGCTTTTGCACCTTAAGTTTGCTTTGGGGAGAACTGACCTCCCTTTGGGAAAACATCAGAAAGAAGTTTATGAATAAACCTCATAACTTTGCTCTGAGCAATATTTTTCTTCTGAACCAAAGTTATCACTTGTCTGAGAGCCCCTGATTCCACGTTTGCAATAATATCACTGTCTGAGGAGTTATTTAAGGCAGAGCTCCGTGGCTCGGGCACCAGTGAGCCGGGCGGCAAGCGCCGGCGTTGGGAAAGCTGCCAACAGAGAGACGCACCTTGCTGAGAAACGTCTCGGGAATCCATCAAACCAGAAAAGAACCTCCTCTTGAACAAAAAGAAGCATAAAGAGATGAAACGGGTTGTTTCGCCCGCCCTGCTTCTCATGGTGTTCTCCTGCCTGTTGTACCTACTCTCCCTCCTGCAGGAAGAGCGGTTCCACCAGCCCACCCAGTTCATGGGTATGAACCTGCCTTTTTCTGAGCACTCTGGAGCTGTTCAGATGTTCTGCTTGGGGCGTGCTGGAGCGAGCAGGCTCGTGCCTGTTTGGGAAATTCTGTTCCACGTCTTCTTTGCTACCCTGGGGAGCATGGCTTCCTCTGGTCCTCCCGCAGCCCGGACACCAGCATCACCTTGAGACAAAGCCAACTGAGTTACCAGAAGGCCAGTTAGGCAGCAGTTGTTAAGAGACACTCCAACTGTACTTGTGAGGGAACTAGTTGTCTTCACCAAGCAGATCACAGAACCATAGACTCGCAGAATTGTTTTGGTTGAGAGAGACTTTAACACCATCAGGTCCAACTGTTAATCCAGTACTTCCAGGGCCCCACTGAGCCCTGTCCCTCAGCACCACATCTCCACCCCTTGGAAACCCCTCCAGGGATCAGGGGGACTCCAGCCCTGCCCTGGGCAGCCTGGCACAGGCCTGGACAACCCCAAAGGGCAACAAATTGCTCCTCAGCTCCAACCTCAACCTCCCCTGGGGCAACTGGAGGCCGCTTCCTCTTGTCCTGCTGCTTGTTCCTTGGGAGCAGAGCCCGACCCTCCCTGGCTCCAAGCTCCTGAATGTCAGGGAGATGTGGAGAGCCAGAAGGTCTCCCCAAGGAGAGGTTGTTAAGGTTGGATGTTGGAAAAACAGATCTGAGAAGCACAGTGGTGGCCTCCTTGCTGGCAGTACTAGATGGAATTAACTACGGGCAACTTTTGCCCATCTTGGCCTGCTGGGGGAGCGCTTGGTTCTATCACCCCCTCCGGACCCGATTCTGTCACAGGGGACATCCAACAGCAGGCAGCAGAGTGACACAACCCTGCCCAGTTAGGTCTGACAGTGGAAAGGCTGATTTCTGCCTCCTCGCTGACACATTCTTGGCATTTCAGTTGAGAAGAAATTGGATTTTCACTCTGCCTTAGGCAGGAATGGATCTCTGTCTGGAGGAGAAGTCTATGAAAGCTTCTGTATTTTACGTTTCAAACACCCAACACAACAAAGTGCTTGCGATGTCACTGTTCAGACGGGGTGAAACCAGCCCTCGCACAAGGACTGACGGAGGATGCTGGGTGGAGCAAAATCCTGCAGAATGTCATCTCTGGGATGACATCATTCCTCAGGTCCCGGGCGAGCGGCCGTGGACAGCCCAGGCCGGGCGAGAGCTGTGGCGACGACGCGGCAACGAGCACCGGTGACGCTCCTTGAACGAGGTGTTCACCGGGATCCGTTCCTCAGCACGGCCCGTGGCCGCCACTCGGCAGCGCCTCGAGGAGGAGCGCGGAGGGCCAAAAATCCGGCGTGATTTCGGGAGGACGCGCTTTCAAATTGCCCCTCGCTCGGCGCTCCAGCCGGCAGCGGCTTCGTTAGCCGTAATGAAATCCCGTGGGCGGCTGATCCTCAACCCACCGGGGATGCTGAGCAAAATGGCAGCACGAGGCAGACACAGCGGTGTGGGAGCATCTGTTGCCGTGGCAACCTCCTCATCGCAAGCTCTGGCAGAGCAGATGCCGGCGCGTCCTCCACAGGCGTTCACCTCGTAGTAACGACGCCGGCCAAAGACGTCCCAAGTTCGCCCGGGCAAAGGAACGACTGCTCGGGACCCGTAGGGGGCAGGAGGAACCGAAGCGCTGCGGTCTGCTGCGGTTCCCTCTCGTGAAATAAGAGCAAGGTTTCCTCTGGCTTAACCGTTTGCAGGAAAAATGGAGATTTTCAGGGTTTTTTCTCTAGAATGCTCCTTCGCGCATTGCCCAATCAGCCTCCCCCCGGGTCTCCACTGCCCATCTCTCCGGTGCTCAGCTCCTCGGGAGCATCAGTTGCCATTTTTTGCTGTCGTTGCGTGGAAGATTTTTCCGTGAGTCGAGCTGGCAGCCTGCGGGTGATGTGTGTTTGCCACTTAGAGCTGCGCATAGACAACCTGACGGCGTGAGAGGGAGAGGGGGGGAAAAGGCCCCGAGCTCTTGCTGGCAGGGGCTTGGGTGGCTCCAGATGCGTTCTGGGGAACCGGTGTTCAGCATTCCGGCTTCGATTTTATTCTCTCTCATCCTCAGATGGCATTTGGGATGTGGAAAGATGCAGGGACAAATTTTAGATTAAAAAAACCCCTAAATAACAATCTCTGTCTTGCGAGGAACGGCAGTGCCTGTGAAGGACAGGCGCTAATGAAAGGTTGAAGCTGTGGTGGGAACTCTGACATGTGTGCTTGGTCCTGCTGAGGAACTGCTCAGAGAAGAGCACGGCCCCTGCCCAGTGTAGGGGTTACAGAACAGCAGCTCTGAGCTCGTTAGATGGATTCATTGAGCCCTCCAGATTTTTATTCGCTACCCCTGGTAGCACAAGCCTGGTCACTGTGTTCTCCAGGGTCACGAAAGGGTCAGCTGGGCATCTCAGCCATTTAATCAGAGCTGCCCAGAATTTCTCTGCTGGACCTTTTCTGGTCGAGTGCTCAGTGCCTTGCTGTGAGAAGACCATCGCACCTCCAGCTTCACCGCTGAACCCCTGCCTGTGCTGAAATACATCTTCAGCTCTTTCTAGGAAGTATATAAGGGTATGGATTTAGAGTCATAGAATTGTTTTGGTTGCAAAAGATCTTTAAGCTCCTGGAGTCCCAGCGCTGCCCCATCGCTGCCAGGGCCCCCCTGAGCCCTGTCCCTCAGCACCACAGCTCCACCCCTTGGAAACCCCTCCAGGGAGCAGGGGGACTCCAGCCCTGCCCTGGGCAGCCTGGCACACTCCTGGACAACCCTGGAGAGCAAGAAATTGTTTGAGGAAGAAACACGATTCTCACAGAGATACTTGAGGAAAAAAAAATAAATCAACCAAATCCTTTTGCAGGAACAATGCACTGAACCTTGTTTTTGTGAATTTTTCTGCCAGTGAATTCAACAGCAAGAATGTCCATGGAGAGTGAAAAAGTTTAACTGAATTAGTGAATACTCTAAAGCATTTTAATTTTTTCACAGCATCGCAGCCTGGTGGGAGTGGGAAGGTCCCTCTGGAGCTCCTCTGGTGCCCCCTCCCTGCTCCAGAAGGGTCACCCAGAGCAGGGGGCCCAGCAGCGCAGTGTCCAGGTGCCTTTGGAATCTCTCCAGACAAGGAGACTCCCCAAGCTCTCTGGGCAGCCTGGGCCAGGCTCCAACCCCCTCTCACCCAAGAAGTTGCTCCTCCCGCTCCCAGGGAACCTCCTGGGTTCCAGTAGGTGCCTGGTGCTCCTTGTCCTAATTCTTCCCCCTTCATTTCCCTTTTGTGCTTGCCTGAGAAGTATATGAGTAGGAACAACTCCAGTTAGCTGCAAATCAGCTCCTAAATCCCCATTTCTGGCGTTAATTTGCATCGATACCCACATGCTCCGGTTTATACCGGCCTGGTGGGTCCATATGAGCGTTCACAAGCTGCTGGTGTTCCCCCGTATAAACACAGTATCCTTGGAGTTGCTTTTACAGTCCACAGATGGAGTCTTGCCTAAAAATATTGGGGAAAAAAACATTGCCTGATTGCAAAAAAAAATGATACTTGGAGGAGGTCTAAAAGGTCCTGTTAAGGAAAAAACTAACGAATGTCTCCATTTGTAGCATATGCAGTGGCAGGGGAAGGGGAGCGCGGGGTGGCTCCGCTCTGTCACAGGCCAGCTCTTCTTCAGAAGTTCCCTATTAGCCATTAATTGTTTATTAATAATCTGCAAACTGTCTAAGCCCTGGAAACCCAGAACCCTCCCCATGGGCCTTTTCTTACTGGTGAGTGCTGGAAATCAGCCACTTTAGCCAGAAACGGGGTGTTTAGTCAGGAAATTTGTCCCTCACTGTGAGATGCTCCAGATTTTGGGGGTTGCTGATATTTAAAAAGCTCTATTTAAAAAAAAAAAATATATATATATTATATGGAATATTCAAGTATTGAAAAGTATTAAGAAATGGCAAGTTTGCTTTTGGAAAACTCTGGGTTGGATGTGGAGAGCAGCTCCTCTGGCAGCCGTCGCCGCTCACTCCTTTGATGAATCATTACGGTTTCGCCCTGAATTAGCCACTTAGCAGAAAATTGCTGCCGTCTTTACGAGCCCCAGAGCCTGGTAAATGTGTTTCAAGAGCAGGACAAAATGCATTCACTTTTTCAAAAGCCACGTTGCTCGGAAGTGTTGCGAGTCCCCGCACCAGAGCAGCTCGGTACGTTTTTGGCAGCTGAAATGGGGCAAAACCACAAATCAATGGGAACTCAAAGTGAGAATAATCCGTGCACTCCAAAAAAAAAGGTAAAGAGGAGGATGCAATGGAAGCAGCTCTCTGTGTTTTGGCAAGACTCACTTCTGGACTACCTACTTTGGCTTTGCTCATAAGGCCAGAAACATCAAACCCTGTTTTATCTGTTTTTTATTTGCTTTTTATTTGCTTTTTATTTGCCTCTGGCTTATGCCAATCTGCACTATACCCGTGAAGTCACTCTCATATTCCGAGGTAGGACCTCATATTAAGCTCAACAAGAGCCAACAAAAGCTCAACGTGAGCCAACAATGTGGGAGTGCAGCCCAGAAAGTCCCAACCCTATCCTGGGCTGTATCCAATGCAGCGTGGCCAGCAGGTCGAGGGAGGTGATTCTGCCCCTTTACTCTGCTCTCATGAGACTCCACCTGGAGCTCTGTGTCCAGCTCTGGAGCCTCCAGCACAAGAAGAACATGGACATGTTGTAGAGGGTCCAGGGGAGGCCACAGAGATGATGTGAGGGCTGGAGCACCTCTCCTATGAGGCCAGGGTGAGAGAGTTGGGCTTGTTTGACCATGACTGGGCTCATCAAGAGCATCCTTTAATTGGCCTTTTTATTCTGCGTTCAGGAGCACAGCAGAGCACCGCTTGCCACCCACGTGGGGACATCCAGACATGCTCAGGAAAGGAGATCCTGTCACTGTTGTCCCAGCAGACTGCCTGGGAGCTGTGCCCATCCCACCAAAAGCTGGTGGGACTCTGCTCTGCTGGCTGCTCCCAGCCTCTGCTGACCAGGGATTAAAATCTGCCTCTGCTGTAGTTGCACCATCTACTTTCCAGAGGTGTTGAGGCACCAGCTCGGATAGCAGCAGATACAACCACTCAGCAAACCCACTCAGATATCACAGAATCACCTAATCCCACCATGGTGGGGTTGGAAGGAACCTCTGGAGCTCATCTGGTGCCCCCTCCCTGCTCCAGCAGGGTCACCCAGAGCAGGGGGCCCGGCATCCCAGTGTCCAGCTGGGTTTGGAATCTCTCCAGAGCAGGAGATACAGGCAGCAGATACAACCCCTCAGAAAACATTGTGAGCTGTTCCCCCAGGACCGGGCCGAACGTGTTTTGTCTCTAACACGATGGCAAATGTATAAATTTATCAGGCTTTCATATTCCGCTTTGCCAGCTGTTCTAGAAAACGGCGTGACTTCAAAATCCTCCCAGCCGGCATAGGTAGGGGAGGAGGGAGCGTTGAAAAATTCAGCTCATTTAGAGCAATTTTCAATCTCTCTCCCTAATTATTTACTCAACCGAAATAGCGCCGAAGGATGCGTCATAAATAATGCCACGTTTCTCTCTGGTTCTCACGGCGAGCTGCTTTCTTCTCGGCTGGGGCACAACAGAGTGAGGCAGAGCTCCTTCCTCTCTTATTCTGAATGATCCAAAACCCCATTACCCAGTAACACCAAAGAAACTGGGAAAGGAAACCAAAGGTGGCTTCACCTTTTCTCCTGTTTTCACAAACGATACGTTATTAAGAGCCACGTTGACGTGGTTTTGCCGTTGACCCCCCAGCGCCTTCGGTGGTAGCATCGCTCACCTCAACAGAATCATGGAATGGCTTGAGTTGGAAGGGAATCACAGAATCACAGAAACACAGAATTTCTTTGGTTGGAAGAGACCTTCAAGATCATCTAGTCCAACCTTCGACCAAACACTGCAAGCTCACCTTCAAGATCAGCCAGTTCCAACTCCCCTGCCAAGGGCAGGGACACCTCCCACTAGATCAGGAGTCTCATCCAGCCTGGTCTTGAACACTTCCAGGGATGGAGTATCCACAGCTTCCCTGGGCAACCCCTTCCAGTGTCTCACCACCCTCAGTGAAGAATTTCTTCCAAATGTCTAAACTACATCTCCTCTGCTCTAGTTTAAAACCATTGCCCCTTGTCCTATCACCACAGGCCCTTATCAAAGGTCCCTCTCCAGAATGGTAACTATGGTCAGTTCCGGAGAGTGAGTCGAAGTCATTCACCCTGGGAANGAGGGTCGTTCCCACCCCTACCAGGCTGGGATTCTGGCATTCTGTGAACTCTTGTCTGTTATGATCCTTCCCCTGGGGCCACATCTGCTGCTGAATTTCTCACTGGGGCAGAAGAGTTTGGAACTCCCTGTGCTGAACCCCAAGGGGCACGATAAGAAAAACCTCAAGTTACACCCAAGATGCTTTGGGTACAGAAAAGCTCAATTCTTCCACGTTTAGACTTCCTGCAGTGCATGTTTGCGGGGCTTGGCACACGCCAGACACGGCTGCAGCTGGGAGCTCTGGGCAATTACGTTGCCATAAATTAATTTTTCTTAGAACTTCTCATGAATGCTTTAAATTCTGCATGAAGAGCTCAGGCATCAACAGACCCTTGATCAAAATTTTCCTTCAGGTTTTTGAGCAAGATGTGCAGGGCCTGGATGCTGGGATGCAGATTAAAAATGAGTCTCAAATGTTACAACCTGGAGGAACAAAAAAGCCGTGATGTAAAACCGGGGACATGGGGAGCGCCGTCCAGAATCTGAGCGCAGGATGGAAGGAAAGAGCTACAAAATACTGGGATTTCGAAATATTTTCTCTTCATGAGTAACAGAGGTGGCTGGAGAGGGCAGCCACCAAGATGCTGTGAGTAGGTGCCCCCATGAGGACCTCCCAGTGCACGTTCCCACACGTGTGTGCAGACGTGTAACCACCGAGTGAAGCAAATGGCTCTTCCACCAAATGCAGGAGAGATGTGTCAAGGGTTGGGGCCGGGTTGGCCACTAGATGAGCGACAGACGCTCTCTGTCAACCCCTCTGCCTTCCCCACGGGGAGAGAAAGGGAATAAAGGAAAGAGATTGATGAGTTGGGGAAGAAACTAAAAGAATTTGAATAAAAATAACAACAATAAAATGGAATATACACAAATAGATACAAAATTGATATCGAACCAACTCCCTGATGGCAATTCCACCACCGCTGGTGCTGTGGAGCAGGCACTGGGGAGCTCCCAGACTGGACTCAGCACCAGATGGGAACCAGATTCAGGAGCTGGATCCAGGAACACACGGATCAGGATCGAAAGCAGAATGGACAGAGACCTCCTCGGACACCGGCCACTGGAGAAGAGGCTTGACCCTGGTGACCCCTCAGCTTTCCCCTGAGCAGCCCACACATCGGATGGATCCCTCGGTGGCCACTTTGGGGTCCCCTGTCCTGGCCGCTCCTCCCCGCAGGTGCCACCTCTGTCTCCCTGCCCCTCAAGGCAGGGCATGAGATGGAGCAGAGACCTTGGTCTGCCCAGGAGCCAGGATCAGCCAGAGCCTTTCTGCCCCCCCCAGCCCTTGGCAGGGACTCTGACCGTGGAGCGTGAGCAGCGCTGGGATCAGAGACCGGCTGCGGAAATCTGCCGGGAACTCCGGAAAGTGCCGCCACGGAGCAGAGGCTGAGGTGGGCAGGGAACCCCTGGGCAGAACCAGCTCTGGGCCGGCTCACACCAGGACAAGGTGCCGCTTGGCCCCGGCAGCTGCACATGGGAGGTGCCACCAAAGAATCCGTGGTGACAAAAAGGATGAGAGGGTGAAGGTGTAGCTGTCCCTCTGTCCCTGACCGCCTGTCTCGGCGCTTCCGGTGAGGAACCAGAATACAATAATTTTCTCTCTCCTGAAGCTCTCAGAGGCGCTGGGGCACCCCGATACTGGCTTTCCAGGAACACAGGTTAATCCTCAGAAAGACAAGGGTGTCGGATGGATGGGAGGAGCACCTGGCAGCGATCCAAGCAGGTTTTCTACAAGCCATAATCCCCTTGGAAATGGCATTGGCCACCCCAAGTGAAGGACACCCCCTCATTTGGTCACTGCAGGCCATGCTGTGCTTCAGAGGGGGTATGCAGGGGGCGGGGGGTTTATGCCTTATCTCGGATCTGTTCCTGGAGACCAGGCTCTCCCAGAAGAAAAAAGCAGAAGGTCACTGCGAGGAGCTGCCCTGTCAAAGAGGGAGACTCTGTTTTTCTTTTATTAATCATTTCTTTCTTGAAAATCAATTAGCTGGCAGAGGCAACCCCGCAAGTCTCTCGGTAGCTATGGAGACAGGCCGAGGAGCCGGGGGAGAAAAGTACAGTTTATTCATGAAAAGTCCAAATTTTCATGCTTTAATATTTTTAACCTTTTAGAGCCAATTGGAAAGTGTTTTAATTGGAAAAGTTTATCACCTACTGAACCCCAGTGTTGACTGGACAGAAGGAGCCCTACGTGCCCTTCCTCAGCTCCCCCAGCCCCAGACTCATCCTCTTGCTTTCGGTGCACAACAAGACAGGATTTTTGGATGGATCCTGCCCAGTACTTTCTGTTCCTATTAAAATAACCATTTTGCACTGGAAGCCAAAAGAGAAAAGCTGATGATTTAAGCGTGGAGTGTGATAATTAGTGCCAGGCTAGTGTTGTGTTTCGTGAGGAGCCCCGGCAGCCCTCGCTCCAGCGCCCGGGTGTTCGCTGCCTGTAACCCCTTTGATGTGCCGGGGTTGATGGGCAGGTCTTGCAGGACTTTACTGATCCTTCCCATTTTCCAGCTGTTGGGCTGGGATGGAAAGGTCAGCATTGTGCTGATGCCTCGGCCCCACGGTCAGCTGGGGATGGTTTGCTCAGGTTGTCTTAAAAAAAAAAAAAAAAAAAAAAGGACAAGAGAAGGCTCTGGGGAGACCTTATTGTGGTTTTCCAGTATCTAAAAGGGGCCTACAGGAAAGCTGGGGAGAAGAGATTGACACCCCCTGGCTCCAAGCTCCTGAATGTCAGGGAGTTGTGGAGAGCCAGAAGGTCTCCCCTGAGCCTCCTTTGCTCCAGGCTGAACAAACCCAGCTCCCTCAGCCGCTCCTCACCAGAGCTCTAGACTCTTCCCCAGCTTCATTGCCCTTCTGAGGTGTCATTTCTTGGTTGAGAAGACGTCATTTCTTGGAAGGTATCAATGAAAAAAAAGGTGTGTCTGTGTTGTACTGTGAAAGGAGCTTGCAACGGGCGATGATGGAGCTGGCTGCTCTACGGGGTGCTTGGACTGGGGCGGGGGACACATGGAGCAGATGGAGCAACAAATGTAAAAATTCCAGTTCAGATCCACAAATACCATGAAACCCAAACTGCAGCCTGACTGAAGCTGCAGCAAAGAAGTGGTGGCAAAGGTGAACATCTCGGGGTCCTGTAAACATTCTTCTGGTGACTTCCGTGTCCGATCTGACAGCTTCACAAGGCAAAGCGTGTTTTTCCGGCAGCTCATTTTCTGCAGTTTCACCTGGCCATGATAAACCAAAATATCTTGTTCACACTTACACCTCCTCACCAGCTCAAAGCGTGGTGGGAGCCAGCAGAAGTGACAATTCCGCTGCGCGCACTCAGGAAAGCCCCAGCCTGGAGTTCACGTCGCAGATCCGGGTCCTGAATCTATTCCCGTCCACGTAGAAGCGTCGATCAGGAAGAACATCCCCAGCCGGTGAAACGAGGCCCCCAGAGATTCTTTTTTAGCGGTGAGCAAGGTTAAAACTGAAACCCAGATTTGTCTCCAAGGAGCTAAAAGCGGCAGAATTTCCCTTGTGAAATGAGGAGATCTGGACCTCTGGGAAGGGGTCACATGTGCATGTCCAAGAGGATGGCCAGAGACCCATTTTCTAGCAGATCATCACCCAGATTTACTCCTGAAGACCTCCTTAAATATTTAAATCATAAGTAGAATGTGCTGCAAGGCGTTGCAATAGGGGAGACATCTCATTTCAATCAGGACAAAATAAAAAAGGGGGAGAGACCTACAGCTCCCCTCCCAGTGCTCCCCTGCCCCACGGCTGCTGGAGAACCCCTGGGCTGCCCAGAAGAAAACCTTCTGGCTTGCTCAGTTCCAGAAACATCATTGTGTACACAGTGCTGAAAGAAAATTCTTCCCATCATTTCGGTTCCTTCTTCTCCCCAGTTTTATGTAGCTATTTCTGTTGTGACTGACGCCAAACGAGTCCAGCTCAGGCCCTTCTCTGGCTTGGTAGGCTCAGGGCTCACCTCACGTTGTCCTCGACACGCGACTGGTTTCAGGCTCCTCAGGTGCAGGGTCCTGGTCCCTGCCTGCTCCGGGTCACTCCAGCTCTGCTGCCACCATCCCAGGAGGCAGAGTGAAAATCCTTAAGGATGTCTGGGGGAGGACAAGCTGCCACAGAGTGACAAACCTCTGACTTTTTGTACAAAATCTGCCGTTTCATCCTCGATTTTTTTTTCAGAAAGCTATTAATTAGTGCATTTGTGTGAAATCCTGAGCTGCTTTCTACTTAAGCCGTTGTTAAAATTCCTCCTCTGTCATTTTCCTCTGTCTCCACTGGAGAGAGTCCAGGGGAGGCTGGGAAGCTGCTGAGGGGCCTGGAGCATCTGTGTGGCCAGGAAAGGCTGAGAGCCCTGGGGCTGTTCAGCTGGAGAAGAGCAGCCTGTGAGAGAGGGTCTTCTCAATGCTGATCAAAAGTAGGATGAAACAGCCTCCAGTTGCCCCAGGGGAGGTTGAGGTTGGAGCTGAGGAGCAATTTGTTGCCCTTTGGGGTTGTCCAGGCCTGTGCCAGGCTGCCCAGGGCAGGGCTGGAGTCCCCCTGCTCCCTGGAGGGGTTTCCAAGGGGTGGAGATGTGGTGCTGAGGGACAGGGCTCAGGGGGGCCCTGGCAGGGATGGGGGAATGATTGGACTCCATGATCTGAAAAGTCTCTTCCAACCTAAACAGTAGCTGTTGTCCCAGCCCAGCCTGGGGTTGCATTTGTCATGGGGAAGCCAACTACCAGTGAAAACTGTCCTGCCCCTTGGCAAAGCTGGCCTGCTGTTTGACAAGTTGAGGAGCTGGCAAGAAAAGTCACCCAAGATGTTATTTCTGTTCTCTAACCTGGTGAGAAGCATCTAAGTCAGGGTACGTGGCATCCTCATGGGGGTTTCAGAGTTGTAGTTTCCCCCTTTGCAGAACTTCTCTTTCCATCCATAGTCGTGTTCTTCCTGTATGTGGTAGCACCAGTCTCCAACTTCAGCTCCTTTCCAGGAGCTTTCTTCTGTGTGTGTTAGTTTCTACTTATCTGCATTGAATTTCATCTAACGTCTTGCTGTTAACAGTCTGGAAACAAATCTATGAATAAGATACCTATAAAAAGCCGTTCCTGATCACAAGGTGCTTTCCCAGCTGTTTCAAGTGTCTTTCCTTCAAATAAAATGCTCTGGAGATGACCCTCTTGGGTTTTCACCCGCGGCCTCTGATCTCCACAGGAGTTATTGCCCTTTCCCTCTTTCTTCAGAGCTTTCTGATCTGCTCCTCCAAGGGCTTATCCAGCTCTGCTGCCGTGCCAGCCCCACTCCCTGCCCCTCTGTGGGCACCAGCAGCCCCAGCTCCACTCACCTTCACGCTCCTACACATCTACGGAGCGAAAAGCATTCATTTTCCCTGCAGTCAGTTAAGGATATCATCTCCCCAGAGTTTGCAGGAGCTGGTGGAAACCACGTGTGGCACCTGCACGTGACAGCTGGAGAAGATGACTCTCAGACAATGAGCTTCAATTCAGATGCTTTTTGGATACCAAAATTGCTCCCTGTTCTCTCTCTACTGTCAGCGTAGTGGTTCTAGTGTCATAACCGGCTCCTGACATCCGGCTTTTGCAAAGGGGGCTGAAAGGATGGGGATAATAAGTCCAGAAATTGTTTGATTATCCCTCTTCAGAGATGATGCTCAGTCTGCAAAGCATCTGCGAGCTGCATGCTCAGCGAGGTCCCTGGAAACACCAGCCAGTGGCTTTTAATCCGAACGGAGAGCGGCTTGGTCGTAGCTTTAGACCAAAGAGCAGCATCACCTCTCTTTCAGATTTCTTCCAGTTGCACAACGGTTTAGAAACTTCCTCTACAGGTTTATGAAAATAAAAATACAAGGCCTTCTGCCTTACATGCAGCAATTGGATACTTCTTCTGGAGCGGGTCTGCTCTTGAAGCATTGCTCCCCCTCCCAAGAGATCCCACCGACGGATGCGAAGCACGTTTGCACGCACAGGCTGGTTTGGCTTGAACGTGCAAATTCTGTCACCTCTGTTTACTTTCCACACTGCAAGTCAACATAATTCCTTCCAATTTAGGCTCTGGCTCTGGCCTCTTAGAGGCCGTAGCTCTCAGGACGGCGCAGGCTGTCGTATTTGCTGACTTTCACGTGTTCTTAACGCTCGGCAATACTGGTTTGTGAGGAATATCGGTAGACTCTGTCTGTGGGCTAGGACCAAGCAGATGGGGCTTACTAAGGCCAAGTGCTGGGTTCTGCACTTTGATCATAACAACCCCGTGTAAAGATACGGGCTTGGGGAAGAGCGGCTGGAGAGCTGCCTGGGGCAGAGAAGGACCTGGAGGTGTTGTTGGACAGTCGGCAGAACATGAGCCAGCAGGGTGCCCAGGTGGCCAAGAGAGCCACCAGCATCCTGGCCTGGATCAGAAATGGGGTGGCCAACAGGATTAAGGAAGTGATCGTGCCCCTGTGCTCAGCACTGTGAGACCACCCCTCGAGGGCCGTTTCCAGTTTTGGGCACCACAGGATAAGGACATTGAGGTGCTGGAGCGGGTACGGAGAAGGGTGAAGAAGCTGGTGAAGGGTTTGGAAAACATGTCTTATGAGGAGAGGCTGAGGGAACTGGGATTATTTAGTCTGAAGAAGAGGAGACTGAGAGGAGACCTTCCTGCTCTCTCCAGCTCCCTGAAGGGAGGTTGTAGTGAGGCAGGGGTTGGCCTCTTCTCCCTAGGAACTAATGACAGGACAAGAGGTAATGGCCTCAAACTGGGCCAAGGAAGGTTTAGATTGGACATTGGGAAGAATTTCTTTCCTGAAAGAGTGGTCAGGCCTTGGAACAGCCTGCCCAGGGAAGTGGTGGAGTCACCATCCCTGGAGGTGTTCAAAGGGTGATTGGATAGGGCACTTCAGGGCATGGTCTGGTGATCATGGAGCCACTGAGTAGTAGAATGGACTTGATGATCCTGGAGGTCTTTTCCAACCTTAATTACTCTATGATTCTATGATTCCATACTTCACTGCTCAGGGAAACAGAGGCACAGGCAGCGAGGATGATGGTTTGTGACAACGGCTTTCCCGGGACGCCGCGCTTTGACTCGTTGCTCTGTCACGGAGCGGTGCTGTCTGGTGTTCTCTGTCTCTCTAGGAAGAAGCAACGTGAACCATGGCTCCTATACTTGGTTACATTTCGAAGGGAGGAGATAGTAAAGCAGTGTCTCCAAACCTTCTAGCTGACCTGTTTCATAACTCCATCCCATCACAAATTTATAAGCAAACAAGATTTTATTCTCAGAAGCTCCAAGCAGAGGCAACCTGACATCATCACAGGAAATATTTTACCGAATCCATGTAGCCCTGAAATATTCATGTGGAATGACTACGGAGGACAGGCTCACCGCTGTACCACGGGCAGCGCTGGGAATCTCAGCCCACATGTAACTCCTGTTAACGGGTTCTGCTGGTAAATTTGGGAAAAGTTTTCCTTTAAACATTTAAATCCCGGTACATTTGTCTCACAGCAGTCGGGCTCAGCAGGTCACAGAGCCATGCAGGGTGGGACAAGTGGTTTTGCCCCATCGAGTCAAAGTCTCTCAATTCCTGCCCCTGTAGCATTTTGCAGCTCAGCATCGTCCCTGGCTGCTCTCCTGCTTGGACTCTCCTCAGGAGGAGATTCCCTCCTTGGCACCCAGCAGTAAGAGCTGGTGGATCTTAGGTTGGAACCGAGGAATAATTTCTTGCCGTGCAGGGCTGTCCAGGCGTGTGCCAGGCTGTCCAGGGCAGGGCTGGAGTCCCCCTGCTCCCTGGAGGGGTTTCCAAGGCGTGGAGCTGTGGTGCTGAGGGACAGGGCTCAGTGGTGCCCTGGCAAGGATGGGGCAACGCTGAGACTCCACAATCTCAAAGGTCTTTTCCAAGGAAAACAATTCTATGATCATATTCTACGATCTGATTGTGCCTTTCACAACCTGCCCTGCTGAAAGCAGCCTTGCTCCGTCTGCTCTTCAGCACAGAACACGCAGGAAAAAAAGCAAACCAGAAGTATTTCTGTCTTAGCTCTAAAAACCCTTTTTTTGCGGGCGGGGGTTGGGGAGGAACGAGGAGGACGGGAAGAGGATGGGAAGTGTTCCTATTTGCGCTCTGGGACTCTGGCGCTGTTTTCTTGTCTCCTTCCTGCCTCGCCTTGTCCTGGCTTAGCTTTAAGGACGGTGACACCGTACCAGGCTCCTGCGTGGCAGACAAAGGTGCACAGCTGCCTTCCCACTCTGGTTACCCTTGGACTCAGGTACCAGACACAAGGGCAGGGCAGGGCGTGCAGAAGCCTTATGTCCACCCCTGGGACGTCGCTTAGTGCAGGAGAACACCCCCCGAACCCCACGCTTTTTGACCAACGGCCTCTTGGCGGCTGAGCTTGCGCGGCGGGGCGGCGGAGGTGGAGTTACAGCTGCGAAGTGGAGCTTCAAGGGAGAAGTGGAGGAAGCGTGATCCATATCCAGGGGGAGGGGAGGGGGTTTCCATCCTTTTCCACAAAGATCTAGATGCAATAAGACAAATCTGCTCTTCACACCGGGGCCCCAGACGGCAGCTGGAGCAGTGGTCTTCCTTTGTGCGTCCGGCGGCGGCATCGCCGCGGCTTTTGCGGTCTCCTCCTCCCGTTCACGGCTCACGGCTTCTGCAGCAAAGAGGCTCCAAGGTACTCGGGGAGATTAAAAAGGATGATTAAAAAAAATAAGAACAAAACCAGACCCGGCAGTCTTTTAAAAGGGGATTTATTTGTAATCACAGAGAGGGGGAAATGAGGTCCCAACCCGCGGGAGCGTCACGTTAAGGACTCGAGCTGGATCCCCGGTTGATTTATGATCTTCACCATCTGTAATTAAATATAAGTTTATCTGGGTGGAACGTCTCTGCCAACTGATACCGCACCACAACACGATACCACGACTTCAGCAAATAAAACTGAAGTGTCTGTATTTTATTATTTCTCCTGTTTCTCGAACGTCACGGCGACCGTGTGAGGTTCCTGCAGGAGCACCTTCGAGTGCTGCTCTGAGGGCTCGAGGAGCACCAGGGACAGGCCCTGGGAAGTCACCGAGCTCCCTAAGTAAGGTCAGGCTTTGGGATAAGCCCTTTACAACAGCAGAAAGTTGAAAGGCTTCATTTTTTTCTTTAAAAAAAAGCAATTTTTCCATTCTAATTTTGACCTGCCTTCAGAAAAATATTAGAAAAGAGTAGAAATCTTGAATTAGGAAGAGGGGATTATCCTTGTCTCTCCCATACCATAACTTTCAGGCTTCCTCATGTTGCTCCTTCTTGCCTCTGTACAAGAGGAGTGCCTTTTTATTCTATTTTGGGCATTTTGGCTGGAAAAATGATTTCTAAAGGGAATAATCATGTAACACACCTACTGTTTTCCTCACAAATTTTTGAAGCAAATGAAGGCAGAAGAATTCTGAGCCCTCTGAACATGTTCTTGTCCCAACTGAAGCCCTGTCCTGCAGCACACGGTGGGAGTGCTGGAGGCCTTCGCTTGGCATTTATTTTTATGTAGAAGAATTAAGTAAACAGGTGAAATTAGAGCACACAAGTCAGTATTTTTGTCTGTAGTGCCCAAATTATGAGAAAATTCATCCAATCCTTCCTGAGCTCAGACACTTACCCCAGGCCAACGGGTCTGGCTTTTATCTTCAGCATTTCATGCTCATAAATTCTGCTCGGCCTATTGGATAATTTCTTATTAATAGTAATTTATTGGTGGGCGCTGGGTGAGAATCCTCAGGCATGACCTTGGGGAGACCTTCTCACAAATGCCCTCTGAGGGCGACGCCTGTTTGACGCAGGGCTGGGGCTGGGGAGGGGAGAGGATGGGATGGGATGGGATGGGATAGGAGGGGAGGGGATGGAAGGAGAGGGGAAGGGAGGGGATGAGTGGCTGTGCTGGACAGGCTGCAAAAAAACAAAAGTCTCCTCAAAAAAGCAAAAGGCAAAGAACCCGGCGTAAGTTTTTCCTGCCTATATTATGAGAGTGTTGAAACACTGGCCTGGGTTGTCCAGAGAAGTTGTGGAGCCTCATCCCTGGAAGTGCTTAAGCCCAGGCTGGATGAGGCTCTGATAAACCCGGTCTACTGGGAGGCCCATGGCAGGGGGGTTTGGAACTGGATGATCGTGAAGGTCTGTTCCAAGCCAAACCCTTCTATGATTTTATGGTTCTGTGATCCTTGAACATCTTTGAGCTGAGACTTTATCAAACTCAGCGCAGCTTCAGGGCAGTTCTGGTCTCTAACTGGAGTCTTTGGGGAAAACTATTTGGAATACTGGAAACCATCACTGTCCTTGATAACAGTATCACAGCTTCCTCTTCTCTTTCTCTCTCACATTTCTGCAGGAAGATATTCGAGGGTCTTGAGAACCCAGAATATTACTTTTGGTTTCATTCCTGTTGTACTGGGAGATTCCCAGTGGGGCAAGCAGCTTTTTCCCTGAAAAACACATTTTTAGGGGGGCTGCAGAAACCAGCTCTGGAGCAGCAGGTTGGATGAGAGTAAATCTCTTAACAGACCCTCACTAATATCTATAAATCAAGCGAAGGGTCCAAATATGTCAGTGGCGTTGTAGCTTGTCACAAACGCTGTAATACGTCGTTCCCTTGTCTGAACAGCATCAAATAACTCCACAAAGAAGGAAAGGCAGGGCACATCTGGCACGTCTAGACTGGGAAAATAGGTTACGTTGGAAAACGTGCGCTCTTCCCCCGAGTCGCTGACGACCGGCTAACATATTTCTGAAAGTATTAAATTGCATTTGCACTAGGAGCAAAATCGTGTTTAAATTGCTATTAGCTAACGAATTTCCAAGGGTTGGCCTAGTTTTCCTCGTGGAGAAGCGGCCGTTATCAGCGGAGCCGTCACCGGCATGAGACAGGAGGTATTAAATGTGGAGAGGTAGGAAATGTTAAAGCAGACTTTTCATTATCCCCGCTATTCAGTTTGAGTTTATTTCCACTTTTGGCTGCAGATTCCTCCAACCCCTTTTATTGAAACCAGTTTGTGCCTCCATTAAAGAAAGGGACAGGTGAGGTTTCTTGCATCACTAACGCATTTCACCAAGGAGGTTAAGTCTAGAAAGTCACTGGTGTTGCACCTCTCTGTCCTTCCCTGCATCTCTCTTTTGATGAGAAGGTTTTTGTCTTGTTTTGCTGAAGAATTTGCTAGGTGGGAACTACTAGAACCATGGAATCGATTTGGTTGGCAGAGACCTTTCAGATCATGAAGTCCCAGCGTTGTTCCACCCCTGCCAGGGCCCCACTGAGCCCTGTCCCTCAGCACCACATCTCCACCCCTTGGAAACCCCTCCAGGGAGCAGGGGGACTCCAGCCCTGCCCTGGGCAGTTCAGTAGCTCAATTTGATCTCATTGGATAAAGGATAAAAACTCTCCAGGTTATTTTGGGAGGAATGAAGAGCTCTCAGAGGATGAAGGACTGCAGGCCTCGCATGTTGCTCCATTGCTCCAATAAACTGAGCAAACTCATCCCATCAAGGGGCTAAAGCTGTCCCGGCCCCATCCATGGCCTCATCCCACCCTAATGCTGCACGTGTCCCACAGACCAAACCATGGGGCACCTCAGTTCTGCTGCGTTTGGGACGTCGCACGTTAAATAACCCTTTTTAAATTCCTCTGGTTCAAAATCGGGGTGAAAATTAGTTAAGAAATGAGTACATGAGCACTAATTAATCTCGCTCTATCCAATTCTGTTTAAGCAGCAAGTATTTTTAGCCGCTGCTCATGGTGATAGTTTGGCAAGTTATTAATAGCTGGATTGAATTTCCGTGCTCCTCTGCTCAGGAGCAGACCGCCGGTGGCGGTGGGTGAGCAAAGGAAGATTCAGGGTGTCCCCTCCCCAGAAAATGGCAAGAGCTTGTGGAGGTAACAAGATACAAAAATAAAAACAAGCCCAAGATGATTTGGTGGTGTAAGAGGATGAGACAGCTGACATTTCCAAGCGCTCTAATGAAAACTGTTCTGCTCACAGCTGAGGTGTAAAAGGTGAGGGCTTTGGGGAGGGAGGCAGAGAAAAGCCAATAAGTCAAAAAACATCCTTGGTGCAAACCTCACGGGCTCTGGAAGTGGCCAGTGCGTGGACTGGCAGAGCTACAACGGAACGCAGCCCAGGTGAGGCTTTTGGGGTGATGCATCAAGTGGCAGCATCATAGAAATGTTTTTCCAATTGTGGGCAGAGATGTTCCAAAAGTCCAGTTACAGAATTGCAATGGGTTTAAAATTTACATGGAATCCCAGACTGGTTTGGGTGGGAAGGGACCTGTCAAGGTCATCTGGTGCAACCCCCCTGCAGGGAGCAGGGACATCTGCAACTCGAGCAGGTTGCTCAGAGCCCCATCCAACCTCCCCTGCAATGGGGCCAGGGATGGGGCAGCCACCACCTCTCGGGGCAACCTGGGCCAGGCTCTCACCACCCTCCAGAAGAGTGGCTGATGTTCTTCACAGCATTAGCCTTGGACTTGTAGGGTGAGCAGCTGGTTGACTGCAAAGCAAGGTGGAGGAGTGGGGCTCAGAGCTGTGTCAATGAAAGGACAGTTATCCCACCACGAGGTGCTTCAAAATGCAGGAGAAAGTTCATCAGACCAAGCAGGTTTTGGTGCAAAGGCGACTTCTCATTTCAGGGCTGTCTGAGAGGTGCTCGGGCAGCCCTGGGCTGCCGGCGGAAGACTCAGCGACGTAGATGATATTAATGGTTTGGAAAGTTCACCCAAGAGCACGGCGACTCCAGCACGGAAATGTGGGTCAATTCTCAGAGCCCCTGGAGCGAATCCTTTGTAGAAGCGGAAGGCAAAAAGAGAGCCCAAGGAAAGCTGCAGTAGATAGGTCGTTAGGTGACCTTGGGTTGTGACCCAGAGCTTCTCCCTGATGAGCCAGAAAATGGAGATGAATGGAGCAAGTGAACAAAAGCAAAGCTGAAAAAAAAATAGCATGAAAGGGGCTGGATGGTTGAAATTCAGGGAGTATTTGAGTTAAATGAGGTCAGCGTATCAGGAGCGATCCCCTGGACTCGGCACTGCTTGAAGTAGTTCGGTCAAATTCTACAAAAAGCCAGCGGCTGTCTGATTGTGCTTCGGCCTCAGGAATGGATTAGTTGGGGAAAACAAAATGAAAACCCCACAGCTGAGTGCTCGTGGCTAAGCCAGTGAGCAGAGTTTTATATTTAACGTCCTTTATGAATCAGTGACTTTGGCATAGCAACCGTACTCGCAGTAATCCTCACCTACGTGGTCTTCCAACTCTGCCATGGCCTCCATGAGCTTGGCAAAGGCAGTTGTCTCTGCCAAAAGCCAGGTTTTCCTCTGTGCTCTCTAAAGCCCTGGCCATGCAGCACAGCACTAGAGCAGGAGCCAAAATAAAGAGGCTTGCCCTTAGGAGAAAAAAGTTGGCAAAATTAAAGTCTCCATAAAGAAAAGTGGAAGCCAGAAAGAGAGGATCAAAAAAACATGGAATCATAGAACTGCTTTGGTTGGAAAAGACCTTTCAGTTCCTGAAGTCCAAGTGTTCCCCCATCCCTGCCAGGGCCCCACTGAGCCCTGTCCCTCAGCACCACATCGCCACCCCTTGGAAACCCCTCCAGGGAGCAGGGGGACTCCAGCCCTGCCCTGGGCAGCCTGGCACACGCCTGGACAACCCCAAAGGGCAACAAATTGCTCCTCAGCTCCAACCTCAACCTCCCCTGGGGCAACTGGAGGCCGCTTCCTCTTGTCCTGCTGCTTGTTCCTTGGGAGCAGAGCCCGATCCCCCCTGGCTCCAAGCTCCTGAATGTCAGGGAGTTGTGGAGAGCCAGAAGGTCTCCCCTGAGCCTCCTTTGCTCCAGGCTGAACAAGCCCAGCTCCCTCAGCCGCTCCTCCCCACACTCCTGCTCCAGCCCCTTCCCCAGCTCCGTTGCCCTTCTCTGGCCGCGCTCCAGCCCCTCCAGATCCTTTTGGGAGGGAATTTCCAAAACTGACCCCAGGATTGTTGGGGCAGCTTCCCCAGTGCCCAGCCCAGGGGGATGATCCCTGCCCTGGCCCTGCTGCCCCATTGGCCCATCAATCCAGCTTGGCCAGATCAATTCAGGACCAGAGCAGAAACTGGCAGCCTCCTCCCCTACCTGGCCAGTTAGACACTGTGGGCCAGACCAGTGCCCACAACTGGGAATTCAGAGTCTGGTGGTTGTTTTCCTCGTGGAAGTCAAAGTGAGAGCACAAACTTAGAAGTGTTTTAGGGGACAATGAGGTGCAGGAGATGGAAATCCAGAACACCGTTATGATCTTGGTGCTGTCACGAGCAAAATTAATTTAGTGTCACGTCAGAAGTTTATAGCCAGCTGCCATGTTAACATATGACTGAAGGCTGGAAAGGTCTAAAGGGTGAAATATCTTATTAGCAACGCAAGAGAAAAATATTCCGCAGATAACTGGTGATAAATGGTTTCTGAAAAGTTTCACATAAATAAGCTTCAAGTTGGCATTTTTCAGCAGCGCTGTCAGTCGCACACCAGAGAGTGTCAATGGATATCGTATTTGTTTCATGGAGGCCTTTCCATTTGAGATTTGTTTTGGTTTAGCAGCGAGATGTGATGGAAAAAAAATAACTCTTTGTAGGATTTCATTTCCCACTCTCACCAAAAATGAGTATTTGCACCAAAGCAGGGAAAACGGGAACGTTGTGTTTGTTAATCCTGTTCCAGACCAGCTTGGGAGGGGCTCTGAGCAACCTGCTCTAGTGGGAGCTGCTCCTGCCCATGGCAGGGAGGTTGGAACTGGATGATCTTCAAGGTCTCTCCCCATCCAAACCAATCTATGATTCTATGATTCTACAATTCCTTTAGTTATTGATAAAGCCCACAATTACTTCTATTTCTGTGTCGTACTAGAGGGATGGAAACAAAACCTGATAAATTATCTACTAAGATCTTGCTCGTGACTAAATCAAGCCGAAGGGAATCGGCTTCAGATTTTGGATGTGTTCTAATTCCAGTTCCAGGTGGGGTTTGTCCACCCAATAGTCTGTCCTCTCATTCTACGTTACGTTGGATCCAAACACCAGAAAACCAGTTGTCTTTTCCCAGAAATGGGAGATTGTCCCGAGACATTTCCAGGCCCAAGCCCCAAATTCTGCTCTAATCCAAATTTATTTAATGACTTCTTCTGCCTCCAGACCCACCCTCACCTACCTCCTGTGCTCGTCGTCAGAGGGACACAGACAAATTATGGGGTTCAGAGGGAATAAACTGGAATGATTTAAGAGATGGATGGAGCTGATGTATTAAAAAAATGAACTCATTTTAGCTGCCCCCGTTGTGTACATTAACCTGGTGGAACAAAGAGGGAGTCAATCGAAAAATATCCAGAGAGCCACAGTATCCAGCATGTAATACTCAGAAAAAAATAAGGGAAGAATACTGGAATTAATGTTAAAGGTGGGCTGTTAAAAACACTCTTCTTTTTGCCTGAATTTGGTTCCTTCTGTGGGCCTGAAAGACTGTCCAGAAAGGCTTTGCTGGATTCGCTCTTTTTTTTCCCCCCCTTAAAATGTTAGGAATGCCAATATTAGTCTGGTTTGCTACACAGCCCTTGAAGATCCCAAGGACGTATTTTTAAGCCAAGCCTTAAAGAGAGACGCTGGGTTTCCAGCAAAGCCTTCCTTTCTCTGAAATGTTAATTAGCCACTGAAGTGGAAAAATTGGGGAGAAAAAAAAGGCAAAAAGCAGAAATTCACAATATTTCCCTCTCAATCTTCCCCTTTTAAGCGGAGTTTTCATGTCCTTTCTTCTTGAAACTTTATCTTCACTTATTTTCTCAGGTTTTTGTAGTTCAGAAACCCAAGAAGTTTAAAATAAATACCCTACAGCCCTTTAAAGCCCTTTTCCAGCTACTGATACCTAATTCATTACACGGTCCAGCTTAAGGGAGACGACAGAATCTTATTTGTGATGTATTTCAAATATAAATAAGCAAGATCATCTAGTTTGACTGTATTATCTTGCTATTTGACTATGATTTGTCATTATAACCATCAACTCCCATCGCCCTTTGCTCATGTTGGGGATGTACCATCAGCTCTTGGAAAGCGACCCTGGACTGATGGCATTTCCAGATGAGCTTCTTTTTAGTGCAAGGCAGCTGATAACAAGTAAGTTATTCAGTTAATTGTATGATTGTGTCCTAAAAACTCATTGTGGGACTTGCCTTTAACAGCTTCCAGCTTCTTCTGCCTTTTCCAGCAGCAACGTGAATAAAAAAAAAACAACCCCAAAATACCATGTTATAAGGAACAGAGGAAAGGAAATCGGAGAGGTTACCACGGTCCTTTCATCTACAGGTCTGCAAAAATTATCTGTAGGGCAACTATCTCCGATTCCTCCTGAAAGCAACAGCAGCCTCAGCAGCAGCTTTGGGATGGAAACAGGAGCGGCAGCAGAGACCTGGTGGTACCTTGGGATGGAATTTGGGAGATTATAGAATCACTTTGGTCGGAACAGAACTTTAAGATTATTGAGTCTAACGAGGGCACCACAGACCCCTGTCCCTCAGCACCACATCTCCACCCCTTGGAAACCCCTCCAGGGAGCAGGGGGACTCCAGCCCTGCCCTGGGCAGCCTGGGACACGCCTGGACAACCCTTGTGGGAAAGATATTTTTCCTTGGTCTGCGCAAGAGTAAGCAGAGGCAAAAGCCTTTCTGCACACCCCAACCCTTGGGAGTAACTAAGCATCGAGCGTGAGCAGCGCTGGAATCAGAGATTGTCTGTGAAAATCTGCTGGGAACTAAGAAAAGCGCCCTCACTGCGCAGAGATGGAGCTGGGCAGTAAATCCCTGCACAGAATCGCTTCTAACTCAAGCCTGCTCTGGCAGGGGGGTTGGACTCGATGGAGGGGGCACGACTTTCCCCAGACCCCACTCCCTGACATGCAATTCCTTACAACAGGCATCAAGAGCAGCTTCATGTGTCACCTCCGAGCCATGCAGGAGATTAATTCTATTCTCTGCTTGGCGCTGCTTCTCCAACTCCTCTTTCTTTTGGGGCTTCACCTGGCAAACGCACCTTGAAAACAGAGCTTTCCACGCTCCCCTCCCGCATCCCTGGAAGTGTTCAAGAGCAGACTGGATGAGGCTCTGAGTAATTTGCTCTAGTGGGAGATGTCCCTGCCCGTGGCAGGGGGGTTGGAACGAGATGATGTTGAAGGCCCCTTCCAACTCAAGCCGTTCTAGGATTCTATGATTCCCCTCGGCTGGGCCCTCACTCTCCAGCTACAATATCCAGATAAAATCACCACTTTCATAGCTACAGACCTAATCCCACAACAAATAGGGTGAGTTTTTTATTTTTTTTTTTGCAATTAAAGTCTTTGCCCGGTAGTATACTCTCTGGCTCTGCTCTGTTTAACGGAACCACTTGCTGGGCCCGAGTTACTACAGCCCATATTAAATGTGGAGATTATCAAACCCAGGCTTGTACGGAATTAATATTTTATGGCTCCTGGGTCCTGTGTGGGCTGGCTGCTCTCCTGGAGTGCTTTAGCACCATGGAAACGTTGGGAGACACTCGCTCTTAATTGCATGAATGGTTGACAGAGAACAGTACGGTACCGTGGAATTAAGGCCCGACAGCTGACGAATCCTGATGAAGCCGCCGAGGTCGTTTCTGGTGGTCGGATTTTGTTTTTAAACCTGGCAACATCTGCCCGTGTCCAGTATCATTTCTGAAAGCTTTGGTGTCAGTAGGTGATGTGCCTGTGTGACAGGGAGCGTACAATTACCACGGCCACCACTCACAAGGGAGGGAGCTTTTTAAACCGTAACAGATTTTCAGATAAGGAGGAAAAAAAAATGAAAATCCCCGGAGTGATCAAAAACGCTAATGACATGTTTGTTTTCCTTCTCATTTGTATGTTTATGGCAAGGCTAGTTCTCTAAATAACAACCCCCTGGTTTTAGGATTGTCAAGAAAAGAGCAACACTGTTGTCAGCAAATCGAGGTAGCTGGTTCTAAAGCAGCTTTTTGTATTTCTCATGTTAGAATTGTTCAATATCTTGTAGGGCAGAGCCCTAGAAATCACAGAGCATTATTATATAATGAAGCAGTTTTGCAAAGTGCCTTTTTTTCTGTTTGTTTGATTTTTTTTTCCCGGCATAGTTTGTGCTGCGTGATTCACCACATGGTAACTGAGCGGGATGCTCACGATAGATATATTGCACAAATATTTTATCTGCCCATGGAAGGTTCTGTCACACAACTTCTCTGCATCACTTGCTCTGTGTTATTCTTGCCCTTTGGGGTTGTCCAGGCGTGTGCCAGGCTGCCCAGGGCAGGGCTGGAGTCCCCCTGCTCCCTGGAGGGGTTTCCAAGGGGTGGAGCTGTGGTGCTGAGGGACATGGTTTAGTCTTCTTGCTCCAGGAAGACACAAGTAACAGCATCACAGCCCACATGTCCATCGACCAGTGGCCTCCAGTTCCCTGGGAGAGCTGTGGGTGCTCCTGCTGCTGGGAGTCTGGGATCACCCCCTCCCACATCACAGAATCATGGAATCCTAGACTGGTAGGGGTTGGAAGGGACCTCTGGAGATCATCGAGTCCAACCCCCCTGCCAGAGCAGGATCACCCAGGGCAGGCCACACAGCAACAGATCCAGGGGAGGCTGGAAAGTCTCCAGAGTGGGAGACTCCACCACCTCTCTGGGCAGCCTGGGCCAGGCTCCATCAGTCCCACAGGAAAGAAGTTTCTCCTCCTGTTGAGGCAGAACCTCCTGGGTTCCAGCTTGGACCTGTTATTCCTTATCCTACTGAGCACCCCAGCAAAGAGCCTGCCCCCTTTTACTTGACCCCCACCCCTCAGATATTTCTAGACATGAATCAGCTCCCCTCTCAGGCTTCTGTTCTCCAGACTCAACAGCCCCAGTTCTTTCAGCCTTTCCTTTGAAAACAACCAGACGCCAACGGCGTTTCAAAAAAACATTTAAACGCAGTAAAACAAGAGCTAAACACGGCCCTGATCATTTCATACAGCTGTTTATTCTCCACAGTTGTTCAGAAAATTACACCATTATCTGTATTTTAAAACATAGTAAACTACCTTGAAAATGCTGAGGGAAGAGTTCGATTTTCCATTAGGGTTATGGCCCGAACAGAAGGAAACACCAGGCAAACAAGCAGCTTCTCTCGTTAGGTAAACTGCAGCCATTGCTCCTGTGTTTATGGGATGGCAGCTAAACACCTATCGAGGGATTGTGACTCTCCGGGGGAGGAAGCCTCGCTGGAATAATAGTTTTTACAATTTCATCTATATGAGGATGAGAGGCATGAGAAGCTGGACTGGGGATCTTTTCAACGCTGAGCAAGAGCTCAAGGGCCTCCCAGGGGGCAAGAGGCTGGGGCCAGACTCTGCTCAGGGGTGCCCAGCGCCAGGACAAGGGGCACCGGGCACCAAGTGGGACCCAGGAGGTTCCCTGGGAGCAGGAGGAGCAACTTCTTTGGTGGGAGGGGGTTGGAGCCTGGCCCAGGCTGCCCAGAGAGCTTGGGGAGTCTCCTCTGGAGAGATTCCAAAGGCGCCTGGACCCTGCGCTGCTGGGCCCCCTGCTCTGGGTGACCCTGCTGGAGCAGGGAGGGGGCACCAGAGGAGCTCCAGAGGGACCTTCCCACCCCCACCAGGCCGGGATTCTGTCGTTTTGTGAACTGCCCAAACCTGGCACTTGTAAGAAGAAATGAATGTTGCAAGTGTTGCACAGCGTTTAACCTGCGTGGAACTCAAGAGTAACTGTGAAGCTCAAACCTCGCGATGCGCTTTGGAAGTGCAGGATTCATGTAAATACCGCTCGGCTTTGTCTGATCTCGAGCAGAAAAGCGTTTAAGGCTCGGTGCCACTTCTCTCCAGCCCCAATTCCGATTTAAGGAGCGTTTCTGTCAGCTCCTACGCAACAACCCCCAGCAACAGCAACGCTCACGCCCTGCGAACAGTACTGTTAATGTTAATGAACAAAATTGTCGCCCAAAATGGAGAAATCGCCGCCGTCGGGTGGGAAGCGGAGCCCCGTGCGGCGCCCGGCCCATGGGCACCGACGACAAACGGCCGGGGTAAGCGCAGACATTTGTTCCGCACGCACGGAGCCGAAAATATACGTAGCAGGCAATGTGAAAGCGTGACTCCTTCAGACTGCTCTTTGACTACACAAATGTGGGTAGTTTGGCCCCTTTCCATCAGCATCATTCAAGTTGAAGTCAAATCGACGTTCGGCAGATTTCTCCGCCGCTCCTGGCACCGCCGAACCCGCGCGCAGAGATCTAGTCTAAAATTAGAGTTGTTGGGAGTGCGTTATCGGTGGGAAAAAAAAAAAAAATGTGGCTGAAAAGAATGGAAACCGAGCTAATTAGGGATGGGGCTGGTTGTAGTGCCTGCTGTGGAGATTGCTCAACGCTGGAGATCGGGTCTTTTTAAGGAAAAGGTTTCTCATCAGCACACGTTTGGTATTTCATTACTCTTCCCACTCGACTTCAGGTAGAAAAAGAGATTGCCTATAATTTTAAGATACAAGCCCAGAGGGAAAAACTTCCCTTTGCTAAAGCAGCATTTAACCTGAAGTTCAGGTGCTCGGATGAGACAGACGAGAGCTCTGAGGTGGACCAAGGACATGACCTCTGTCTACCATCATCTCTACGCTACTAACTATTCTGGACAAGCTGTCTCTAACTCATTCCTGTTGGACTGTTTTAGTGCTCATAAATATTCACCAGGCCAGAAAGAGAAGCTGAAGAGGAGCCAGGGCATGAATATCTCAAATGGGTTGGACAAAGAGACTGGAACAACAGAGTTTAGAAGGAAAGATGCAGTTGAGACATATGCCTTAGGTGAGAGGAGTCAAACTGTGGAGACAGACACAGAGGTAAAGACAGACCTTCAAATAGGGTCCAACATGAGTAGATACGGTGCTTAGGGATGTGATTTAGCAGTGAACAGGTTGAGTAGGGTTAATGGTTGGACTCAACGGTCATAGAATCAGAGAATGTCCCAGGGTGGAAGGGATCTTCAAAGGTCATCTAGTCCACCCCCTCTGCAGGGAGCAGGGACATCCTCAACTAGAGCAGGTTGCTCAGAGACTCATCAAGCCTGACTTTGAATGTCTCCGGGGATGGGGCCTCCACCACTTCCCTGGGCAACTTGTTCCAGCGTTTCACCATGATCTTGAAGGCCTTTTCCAACCTAGATGATCGTCTGAGACTACTCTAAGTTCCCTGCTGTCCTCTGTCCCAGCTCCATCATGTCGGCCTCTTCACTGATCTACCCTTCTCCTTCCAAACTTCCCAGGCTCTCTGCTTATCCACAAGCTACTTCCTAACCCAATTACTCCCAGAGACAGGGCCAAGCCCTTCGCCTCCTCCTCTTCTCGCCTGCCCCAACAGCTGCCACCAAACCTGAGGCAGTCTGAGAATTTCTTCCTGTTCTCAAGCTCATCAGCCCAGTTAATGGTTGAGCTATTCTTTCAGTTGAGCAAAATCTGCTCCGCTGAAACAGGCGGCTAAATATAAGTTCTCCATTTAAACAAAATAACCTCCTCTCGCACGAAGGTCATTTTTAACAACAAGCTCGAACAATTTTAGAACCGCATCTCCTCTTTTTGAGGCAGTGAATATTTATTTTAAAATATCTTTGGCTAGAAACTGGATATTGTAATCTGGCATTAAGGCTACCAGCTGATAATGGGGTACGGCGACCTAGAAAAAAATTTAAAACTGACATTTTTGTCCATAACTCACAAGCAAACTAAGGGCAAAAATTTAAGAAAGTTTCACACCACACAATTAATTCAAACCCTGCTCATCGTAAGCTCCACTGTAGCGCTGCCCTGAGTTGGTGGTGAGCATCTGAGAGTTGCGGGGACACAGCCCTCATGGAAAAGTACCATCAGTGTTCGAGCCGGCACGGTGAGAATAATGGTGTCCCTGACCCCAAAGAGGGGACAGTCACAAACCCACCTTCTTTTCTGAGTATCTATTGAAATGAACCCTCATCTTCAGGCAACAGAGTGCCCAGGAAGAGCAGTATCATCAGCTGCACAAGGCTCTAACTTAGCTTTAGGAGAACCAGCACGTACGCTGTGAAGATCAGGATGTTTAGGCAGTGGAATTAAAGAGCAAGTGAAGAGCTTCCTTGGGATGATGGGGTAAGGGAGGAGGAGCTGGTAAAAGCCTCGAGAGCAGCCCCCTCTCTTGTCAGACATAGGGGTACTGGTATGTGAACTGGGTGGATGTTTACCAAGCCTCTCACTTGTGATGGATTCACTCAACCTGGGCAGGCTGGAGAGCTGGGTGGAGGGGAACCTCATGAAGGCCAACAAGGGCCAGGGGAGGGTCCTGCCCCTGGGGACAAATAACCCCCTGCACCAGGACAGGGGAGGGGGCACCTGCTGGGAAGCAGCTCCACGGAGAAGGACCTGGGGGTGCTGGGGGACAACAAGTTCCCCATGAGGCAGCAAAGGGCCCTGGTGGCCAAGAGGCCAAGGGGCTCCTGGGGGGCAGGGAGAAGAGTGTGGGCAGCAGGGGGAGGGAGGTTCTCCTGCCCCTCTGCTCTGCCCTGGGGAGGCCACCTCTGGAGTGTTGGGTCCAGTGGTTCTTCCAGGACTCCCTCATCACGGGACAAAGCAAGCTGTGGCTACAAGGAGTCCTCTCCATACATTTCGCACTGTGTGTAACTTGACTATGAACCAACCACTTTACCCCATAAATACAACAAACACAGTGAGCCTCCTGCGAGCTCTCCCTGCACAGCAGCGTGGCCACGTGGTATTGATCACCCCTTAAGCCAGGACCCCCCTCAAGGTTAAGAGATATTAGTCCTTTAGCTTAAATGAGCAGGTTTTAGATAGAAGGAATCACTTAAGAGCAATAATATGGTGTGATTTCGTATGCTGCTGGCTTAACATTACCTACTTAGCATGAGCAGCTGGATTCGCTGGAGCCTGAGGCCGCGAGCCATAAACTCGCCGCGAGATTTACCGAACATGTACCTACGTAAGTACAACAGGATCCCCAGGGCCAGTACAACCAGAAGATAAGGGGCCTTCAAAGCTCCGACTATCAACGGCAGCTGTAAGTCGGCGAGGTAATGGCCTGCTTGGTAACAGCGAAGGAATCCGATGAGGAGTCAGAAGATCCCAGACTGGGATCACCATTGGATGCGAGTGTGGAAGGCACAAAGAAAAGTGTGTGAGGGGCAAAGAAAAAGACTCCAGGGGTTTCTCTGATCAAGTTCATTCTGCTCTAGAACTTCTCTTCTAGAAACTTTCTGCATACACACCACCAAAGGATCAGGAAGAAATACCGGATCAGGGACAGCAAAGCCACCAAGGAAGGAGATCTACTGTCCCCTGTCTTCTGCCAGCGCTGCCGGCTCAGGCAGCCACTTGGCACAGATGCTCTGAGGCTCCCTCCACACCATCTCAACCTGCCTGGCTGCTCCTTCTCCTTGCCTGGAGGCTCCAGACCCAGTGAAGGGACAGGAGCAACACAAGGGTGTTCACTGAGGCCACTGCTTCTGTTGCTTCCTGCTTTTGCCCAAGGAGGTTCTCCATTTCCAAGAAGGACAAAATCAGAGGCCTATTTCAAGGTGAAGTAGAAGTGGCACCTGCCCTTAGACTAAGCTACAGCACACAAGAAGTTTTCCCAGCAAGACTAACAAGGGATGGAGGAGCACAGGCCAAGTCACTTTTACAGTTGATTCCATTCCCTAGAATCAAGTTGGGTTTAAATTTGAGTTCCTACTTGAGCTCCTGCTCTAAATCCCAACCTGTCAACACAGACAGCAAAGAACTGCTGGATTTCAAGGACTTTTCAATTACCTCTTTTCCTCACAGTCTTCTCTGGCTACTTCCCAGGCTTTCAGAAAGGTTTTCATATCCCTAGAGGACCTGCAAGATATTTGTTCAAGGAGATCTGGACCATATCAGCCTACTTCAGGAGCTCAGGGACCACACACAGTAGCTACTACCACCTCTGTCTGCTACTGAGCATCACTGCATGAATCATTCTCCCCAAGCAGGACGGTTCAGGCTGCCATGCAAGGCACGTCTGCAGGTTTCAGCCTGTGCCAATGTGAATTTGGGCCAAGATATTCCTCATAATGTGATGCCTAAACCACCTTTTCACAACCAAAATAGGGGGACAAAGAAGGAAAAGACCCCCAAACACCCTGCTGCAGATCCTCTGGATATTGAGGACATGGTGCTTTTATACCTCGGCTGCAAAAGTAGCACAAAAATTCCACCAACATTTATTAAAATCACTAAATCAACGGTAGGGGTTGGAAGGGACCTCTGGAGATCATCTCATCAATCCAGATGTTACCACGATGCTGCATTTAACAAACAGAGCAGTTTTCCTAACTCCAGCTGGTCGTGGAAAGAACTTTTCGGGATTAGAAAAAAAAGCAACACCACCACCGTGTGGCAGAGACCAATCACATCGCAGGAACAGGAGACAAAGACAGGGCCGGAGTCCAGTCCGGTTTTATTTTTAGGTAGTTAGACACCCTACGGCAGGTCGCTGAAGGCACCTGAAGAAAGCAAGTTCTCCTAGGGGTCTACATGGACATCTGCTATTTTCTCCTGGTGCAGAACAAGACATCGTACTTCAAAGCCAGCGCCATGGGTGACTTGTCTGCCTTTTGTTTCTAATTTCATTGCTGTCATCCCCAGTCACCGAATCCCAGTATGGTGGGGGTTGGAAGGCACCTCTGGAGGTCCCCACACCAGCAGGGTCACCCAGAGACACTGGCCTCTGTGTCATTTACTTCACTATCTCGACGGAAAGATGATAGAATCATGGTATCGATCATAGATTTGGGTGGGAAGGGACCTTTCAAGGGCATCTGGTGCAACCCCCCTGCAGGGAGCAGGGACATCTGCAACTCGAGCAGGTTGCTCAGAGCCCCATCCAACCTCCCCTGCAATGGGGCCAGGGATGGGGCAGCCACCACCTCTCAGGGCAACCTGTTCTGTCAACTTTGTGCTGGAGTCCTTCAGACACTATAGATCTAGGAAAAGCCTGCAGAAAAAAAAAAAAAAAAAGAAAAAAACCCCAATCTTTGTAAACATTTAGTTACATTTCCTAGTGAGACAGTTTCTTCCTTGGTGCCTGCCAACATCCCCTTTTCCCAGCTTGACAACTACCACCTTCCACTCGAGGAACATCTGCATTTCAGAGACTCGTGGAGAAGGAGTGAAGAATCGAGACGAATGCCTGAAAGCCTGCAAGATAGAAACACTTCCCCGCTGCTTCCAAACACCACTGCAACGCAAACTCAACTCGGAGCGTTCTCCTCTTTTACTACCAGCATGGGCCTTTCACCACCAGCCACGCACACAGTGAGACCACCATCCTCCACATGAGATCCTATCTTTGGAGCAAATTGGCTTCCAAATCACCACCCTCTAAAGCATCTGCAGGTCTGCTTTGTACAGACGGTTACGACCCGATGAATGACTGAGTAACGCAATGCTTGGGGTAAACCATCTGAGAACTGCAGAGGGGAGGTGTGAGCCTGGGTCTGAGGAACAGCTGCTCCACATTTGTAGGATAATAGATCTGATGAACCACTTAGGGAGGAGAAAGTGGGCGCAGCTGGGATGCAGTTCATAAAGGAAAAGCACCAAATCATAGGCAACTGCAGAAGAGGTGTGGTTTTCGAGCCAATTTCATTAGAACTGCGTGTAGTGGGTTTGGGGTTGTTTTTTTTTAATAATTAAATAGTTTGAACCAGGGAGATCTTACAGCTATTTGAAGGTCGGTAACAGAGTCAGAATACCAGTTTTCTTTTAAAAAGCATGAGTAATTCAATCAAGTTCAATACAAACTACGTGAACAAACACAGTGAAGGCAAATTCTGCAGTTTTCCAGATCAAAGTTCTTAGAGTACTAAAGAACAGATTAAATTAGCAAAGTTTCATTTCCTGTTACCTCCCAAAGGAAGCTACAGTTTGCACCTTCCCACCTTGCCTTCTAAAAACCATCTCCAGAGTGGATGCTGCACGATGAAGGAGGCACAAGATTTGCACGAAGCCCCCAGAGAAGCACGTGCCAAGGGATTACTACGGATTCGGTGCCGTATAAACATCACTCCACCAAAGTTCTCTGTAAAACAGCATACAATTAAAATTAGCTTTTAAAAAGATCCAAGTTAAACGATCTTTCACAGAATCCCAGAGTGCTGGAAGTGTCAGAAGGTCCCTCTGGAGCTCCTCTGGTGCCCCTCCCCTGCCCCAGCAGGGTCACCCAGAGCAGGGGGCCCAGCAGCGCAGGGTCCAGGCACCTCTGGAATCTCTCCAGACAAGGAGATTCCACAAGCTCTCTGGGCAGCCTGGGCCAGGCTTTGCCACCCTCCAGAGGTGGCCTCCCCAGGGCAGAGCAGAGGGGCAGGAGAACCTCCCTCCCCCTGCTGCCCACACTCTTCTCCCTGCCCCCCAGGAGCCCCTTGGCCTCTTGGCCACCAGGGCCCTTTGCTGCCTCGTGGGGAACTTGTTGTCCCCCAGCACTTCCAGGTCCTTCTCCGTGGAGCTGCTTCCCAGCAGGTGCCCCCTCCCCTGTCCTGGTGCAGGGGGTTATTTGTCCCCAGGGGCAGGACCCTCCCCTGGCCCTTGTTGACCTTCATGAGGTTCCCCTGCACCCCACTCTCCAGCCTCCATCCATTCAGAGGTACATTTCCACTAAGCCAGAACCACATCAGACAGACACACATAACATTGGATCTATAGAAACCATAAGAGGAGCTTAAAATAGATTCCATAGGAAGAGTCCTTGCTGAATTGAAGCAGCACTGATATTGCTTTAGAGCTTAATCCCCTAAGGATGGATCATCACACAAATGGGACCATCTCACCTGTCCTAGAGGCTGCCCAGCTGGACTGGTGTCTGGGGTCAGCCCGCTCCAGGAGCTGGACTCCACAGTGTTTCCTTCCTCAAAAAAAAAACCAAACCAAAACAACCTGATTAAAACCCATCTAGTTAGATTCTTTCCTTCTATGTTCATTGATTTTCTTTGAGTCAGAAATTAAAATGATGTCCAGCCTTCAGAGTGAAGCTGTTGGAGAATCTGAGGCACTGCCAGTTTTTCACTTCATCCTGTATTTTCAAAGAGCTGCTGGATTAGCATAAACCAGATCAGCAAAAGGCACTGACGTGCCCATAAAACATCCAAATAACAAGGTGGGTGGCTTTTCACTATAATTATTATAGCTGTAACCAAAATGATTTGAGAAATGCTTTTCAGAGAGACGACAAATACCTAGAAGAATTTCCTGCTGGTTGGAGGGAAGCGTCCACCCAGGTATGCTTTGGATCCCACTGAGGAAATGTGGGCTCCCAACGGCGAAGAGCGAGCGAGCGGCTTCGGTGCTCATCCCGCGCTCCTCAGCCAGACAGGAGCAAGCTCAGCGGGATCCCTTCACTAAATTATTCGGAATATCCACAATTTCAGCCAGTCTTAAGCCAAGTGAGCGGAGGAGAAAAAGCCCAGGTTAATTCACGTACCATGACGCAGTATGAAACCCCTCTTTGACAGGGTAATAAATAGCGTACGAAAGGCAAAGCTAAAAGCTCAAATCCAGGAGCGGTTCAAAAATCCCTCAAGCCTCACGCAGTCTGTGTTAATTGTGTTTGAAGCCAGGACATCTCACATCTATCGGTGCAAAGGCTTCATTCACAGCCAGAGCTTCAGATCCGTAGTTGGTTACGGATACCCAACAACCTCAAGCTACAGCAGCTGCAATAGGCAGCGCTGGGTCTTTTGGATTCCGGATTTTTGAATCCCATGAAAACCAAACCAGGCTTTCATGAAGGCTGCGGCCCCCCCCGAGACGGCTGCAAGCGCTGGTTGTTAATTATAGATTAAACATTTCTGTGAGGCTTTGAGACTGGGCTGGAAACTCACCCAAATATAAACAGCAGTGCTGCGAGCTCAGCCTGCCTGAAAATTCCAAGATCGCACAACTTCCTGCGTGTTTTGTTTGCACCTCTTTGATGTTACATGAATTTTCTCTGGGAAAGAAAGAAAAAAAAAAAGGCTCTTTGTGCACATCATCTTACAACTACTCCTGCTATAGCCACTTACACTTTGTTATACTCAATCCTCTCANTAAAAAGGTTCTTTGTGCACATCACCCTATAGCTCATCTTACAACTACTCCTGCTATAGCTACTTACACTTTGTTATACTCAATCCTCTCATCCACTTGTTTTGTTTTTTCTTTTATAACAATTAATAGTTAACAACTAGAGGGCTGTTAGTTGTTAGATCTACAGTAAGTATCCCAAAAATGCCTTTGCAATATTTTTATTCAGCTCAAAATTAAGAGTTATTTACATTCAGAGATAGTTACATTCTCGAAGCACTGCTCTAAACACAAATGAAACTCCTACAAGGAGTAGAAAAAGAGATGGTTCCGAACGGAGATTCTTCTCTCAAATTCTCACACGTACATTTTCATGGGAACCCTCACAGGCATTTTCCAGTCTTTTTTTCCACACCAATCCTTCCAAAAGGTGTCTGCACCGTCACTATAAAAGCACAGCCATTCCGTCCCCAGAAAGCAGCAAATCAGCTGAAACGTTGTTATCTGAAAGCTGGAAAAAAATCCACAGAATTGCTTTTCTTTTTTTTTTTTGCCTTCAGTGGGGGATTTTTCCGCCGGGGCACATTCTGCCTGGACTAGATTCTTTGTCAACTAGATGAGCTTGAAAAGTGCCTTCCAACCCCAACCACCCTGCGATTCGATGATTTTATGACTCCTTAATGACAAACACAGAAAGCTGAAGTCATCACTGGCACTCTCCAGTCTATCCCCTCAGGCTTGAAAATCACTTTCGGTTTGAACTTGAGGGCAAAGATGGTAATTCAGCCGCACTAAACACCAGATCAATATTAAGTACTCCCAATTAGCTCAATTCCTCTGCCTGAAACCAGGATAACGAAGACCTACGGCACCCACAGCGCCCACCTCTGCCGGTTAGTAACACCCCGAGCAAAAAACAATCCAGGGGACGGTCGTAAGCTTGGTATTTTAAATGAACTCTGCTAATTTTTATTTATTTTACCTCCTGCTGATACTAGGAGTCGATGCTGACATATAAATGGGAAGCAGAAAATGGAGTATTTTACCTTTCCCATTATTTTTCTTTCTGTGTTCAGCAGAACGTTGCATGTGTAGGGTTACACCAGTGCCCTCCTGCAGCTGAGCTGAGTTGATGTTTGTGCGGGGGTGTGCTCGGGATCTGGTATTCTCTGAGGAGAATAAAGGAAAGAAAAGCACAAAAAGATACGGAAATCTCATTGTAAAGCCATAAAAGGGGCTCCAAGACCATTTGTGGTGACCTGAAGGTACTTGCCATCATTTAAAAAGACTGTTTACCTTGATTATATCTATAGATGACAAAAATGCCTGTGTAGTCACTGCTCTTTGAGCAGGGGAACCTACAAGGAAGAACAGACTTGAAATTGGATGGCAAAAGCAGAAAAAAACTCCAGTTTTTGTCTCCTGGGAAATTAATTCAAGCACTCTAAGCTACAAGATTGTAACAACGTTCACGCTCCTATGAAGAAGCTGGACTGTAACGTCGCCCGGACTACTCCAATTATCACAAATATCTCATTACTTGAGCTAAGATATGAAGTTTTACTTGATGTATTAAATCATCCGTAGGCAGTAGGTTGAATGCAAATACATCAAGCATTGTATTTTTTTTTTAAATGACCGGACAGAGGGAGTGTGGGAAGTGATCCATTGTGAAACAGCAGTAGTCATCACTTTCTGCAGGTTTTATTCCTGGAGATTTCACTGGGGTAATCAGCGAATTGATTTACACTCTCGAGCAGGTTTAGAGCCCAGGCCACTGGAAAAAATGAATAGCACTTTCTGTCTTGGCAACATCTCATCAGGCAGTTTTGTTAGAAAGGACAACAGGAGGTGAGTTGTTGAAATATGTAAGTGATGAGGAGCATCTCTTGAGGTTTTGAATCTAGTGAGAATCCACACCCTTCTTCTTCATGGGCCCCTCTCTCCCAGAAGGAGCTGGAGGGGCTGGAGCGTGGCCAGAGAAGGGCAACGGAGCTGGGGAAGGGGCTGGAGCAGGAGTGTGGGGAGGAGCGGCTGAGGGAGCTGGGCTTGTTCAGCCTGGAGCAAAGGAGGCTCAGGAGAGACTGAAAGGCCCCCAGAAGGTCTCCCTGGACCCTTCTCTTCTGCAGGCTGCACAAGGCCAACTCTGCCAGCCTGGCCTCCCAGCAGAGGGTTCCAGCCTTCCCAGCATTACTGGGGCTCCTCTGGCCCCGCTCGAACAGGTCCAAACTTGTACTTTACTTTAGTCTGTCAGAATGGAGTGTTTTGTTTCAGGTAGCTAGTGCCGCCCATTGTGGCGGGCGCCTCCACGACAAACCCAAGGACCACGCACCGCGGCCATGCTGGGTGCGCTGCCTGTTCCCTGCCGCCCGACACCCCGAGCAGCCCGACAGAAATAAAAGACAAATATGTCGACTCCGCGCCTGTGCCGGCGCCTCGCCCACGGCGGGAAGAACCCCCACGTCGGGGTTCTTCGAAGCTCGAAGACGGGTTAGAAGCCATTACCCGCCCCACTCGCAGCTAAGGCGGCCACAACACCCGCGCTCTTCCCGCCCGACGCTGCCCCTCAGCAACCCCGCCCGCCCTGAGCGCGTGCGGCGCGCACGCGGCGCGTCACGCGTCAC
>VWZK01006124.1:52095-63158 GCA_013396935.1 Baryphthengus martii
CCGTGAGGGCTCTTTAAGGTGCCCTGAGACACCCACCCTGTGCTGGTGGCACTGCCTCGCTCCTTGAAAAGGAGGTGACAGTCTCTTAAGAGGAGCCTGCTAATTACACCGTGTCGTCTAACTTTGTGCGAGTAAATAAGAAAGGAGGAAAATGCTTTAAAAGTGGAGTTTCTGTCACCTGGCAGCTGGATTCATCTCCTGCCCTGAGAGCTGCGCCAAACTGGGGTGACAGCGCCTCGGGGAACGGAGTCGATGGTGGGAATGTGCAGGCGGGATCAATAAAACTCATTGTGCTTGTGAAACTCTGCCCTTGTTCTCAGTTTTAGAAGAATGAGGTTCAAACCTAAATCAAATGTTTTGTTTTTTTTCAATCTGAACTTCAGTGTTTGCCTCAGGGCGGGTTGGGCTAGGTGACCTTTGAAGGTCCCTTCCAACCCAAACCAGACTATGGTTTCTATGTTAATACAACTACATTATTTGATATAACTATCAACATTTGCCAGTATTAATGTTGTGAGTTCATTTATAGCTTTATTAACACGATATTGCTTTAATGGATACTGACAGGCTTTAATCTGACATTCTTTGCTGGTTTTGTTTTCCGTGCAGTGGAATGAGATTACGAGATACTTCCGAGCAGGCATGCCGCTGAGGAAGCACAGGCAACACTTCAAGAAACATGGAAGCTGTTTTACTGCCTCAGAGGCTGTAGACTGGCTCCACGAAGTGTTAAGGAATAACAGTAACTTTGGGCCTGAGGTGACTCGGCAGCAGACTCTTCAGTTATTAAGAAAGTTCCTCAAGAATCACGTAATCGAAGATATAAAAGGGAGATGGGGGTCTGAACATTTAGAAGACAACGGTGTGCTGTACAGGTACTGGAATGAAGACCAATTAACAGCTCTTCAAATTGAGAACTCTATTGCAAATTCTTAATGCTGCGCTCCTCAAAAAATACCTTGCTTGGGGTTGAGCAGTTGGGCCACAAATTAATTATTAGTATAATTAAAGCCACTTGCTGTTTGACTTTGCTCTGGCTCACAGTATAGACCATATATCCTGTGTGCTGAGGGCTCTTCCCATGCTTTTGTCCAGCCAAGTTTTTCTCTGGCATGTGTGCTTTGGAGGGGAGCCAAGGAGATTTCGTTGGAGTAACTCTGTGCTGTGCTGCCAGTCCTGTGTTTACTTCTCTTGAGTGTTTTACAGGAAGTCTTAAGAGGGAAAACATTCCTGCCTAAGTTGTGAAAGGTATTCATGACCCTCATTTGTGAAATTCTGCTCTCAGTGCTGTATAAATAATATCTGAGTAGCTTCAACTTGACTTTGGAATCAAGAAAAGTAGCCCAAAGCTAATTTAGAATATGATAATGTTCAGCAGAGCTCTAAAGAAGAAAATTCAGCATTTTTCTTAAGTTTTTGAATCTCTTCAGAATCTTATGGAATCATACCCATATAGAATCAGAATGGTGGGGATTGGAAGGGTGGTCTGGAGCTCATCTGTTGCCCCCCTGCCCTGCTCCAGCAGGGTCACCCAGAGCAGGGGGCCCAGCAGCGCAGGGTCCAGGCGCCTTTGGAATCTCTCCAGACAAGGAGACTCCCCAAGCTCTCTGGGCAGCCTGGGCCAGGCTCCAACACCCTCATGATAGGGTATAATTTTAGTTAAGTGACTTCTTATATTTTTAATTTATTGAAAATGTGTTTAACATCTTCTATTCATTACAGGTTTCCATCAACATCTCCAGTTAAACCTCTACCAAGCACATGTCCACCAAAAGAGAACTTGGAAAACTTCTCTAGAGACAAAGAAAAACTTTTTAAACTGCCACATTTATCCAGGAGAGCTTTGAAAAAACATGAGTTACTGCAGTCTCTGGTAATAACTTATGTTTCTTACGTAATTGTATTTGCCATTTAATTTCTTTATTCATTAAAAAAAAATCCCAAACAAACCCACCCAGAAGCAATCATCACGTTCTAGTGGCACTGTTCTGTTGTTTGTTTTCTGCCTGAAAAATGAGCAAGAAAGGTCATTTGCCCCCTGTCCCCACCCCATTGCAATTTGGGGCTAATTTTGCATTGATACCATCTGGGATTAGAGAATATTAATTCTGTGGGTCTGTGTAAGCAATTGAGCATCTGAGGTCATCAGTTTGGGAGGAGTTTTGTTTTCTTTTGGATTGCATGATTTGGTTTGTCTCCTGCAGGGCAGGCTTTCACCTGCTATGGTATTGTAAAGTATTGGGAGGGCTGGAAAGTGGAGTTTTCGAAATGATCTGGATAATATGATCTTGTTGAAAGTGAAGATGACAAGTAAGAGGATTCAAACTTTGTGCCTTTTAAGAGGCTTGTTTATGTTATGGTAAAACTCACTCATTTTCAGGAAAATTTGGAAAACCCAAACCCAGATTTAATAGAAGAAAACAAGGAAGGTGCACTGCATAGGAGGGAAATAAGCCAGGAATATGTCCAAGAAACCTGGAGAAATATCATTCTGATACAGTAAGTAATCCACTGTAAAAAGCACCTTCTGGGTGTATGTGCTTTAGGTATCTACTGGCCTGATCAAGATTTTGGCTTCCAAATATTTTTTTAATTCTTAAAATTATGGTTTAAGTTGGATATTTTTTACCAACTATTGTTGGAATATGGTTTCTAATGTGTTTGTTAATGTTGAATTGTGGAATTAAAAATATTATTGTCATTTATTGTTGCTGGTGTCAAAGTATGCTTTTAAGTACCAGAGATGCTCCTCCTTATTGGTTTTGGTGTTTCTCCCAGGACAAAGCATGTCCTTAAACTGTCCTTCGGGAAGGGAGAATTGATTAAGCAGCAAACCAGCCTATCAAGTAACTACTGTTTGAATAGCTGTGGAAAGAACCTCTTTTCATTCATTCCCAGCAAACCTTTTAAGATAAAAATCTGCTCTTTCCTCCTTACAGTTTACAAACCATTTTGGGCCTCCCCTCTTTGGAAGAAGTTTTGCAGCCATCGCAGATCGTTCCCGAGTACGTCATCTACAATGTGACTAACACGACCAAACACGGGGTTGTCATTTTGCAGAACAAATCAGGTAAGATCACCTATTTTTTTTATACCTGGTTTTCCTTAAAGATTCTGTACGGTGAAATTGCAACAGTAAAATGTTTCATGATCTTTTTTTTCCCCAACTAGAGTATAGTTCAGTATATTTACCTCAGAAGTTTGTTAGTGTATTATGTCCACTCTTCAACTACATGTGTAGCAATATTTTAAATTAGCTTTCAAATCGATCTCTTATTTCCTGCATGTGAGCCATTTGTGGTATTAGTTAATAAAACTTTGGGGTTATGTCCAAATAATATATTTGGTTTGTTTCTCTTTTAGAAGACCTCCCTCACTGGGTGTTGTCAGCTATGAAATGTCTCGCATACTGTAAGTCAGTAAGTTCCAGAAACCTCTCTTGAGTCAAAAGTGAAATATAATTGCACAGGAAGATCAATTGTCACGTTTCATTTTGGAAATCCAAATAACCTAAGTGCCTAGATAGGTTGAGAAGCAAAACACATCCAATCATTGCACAGAAATGTAACCTAAAGGTGTTAACGTGTGTTAAAAGATGTTATTCTTCAGATTATCAAGATATTAGTCTAGGTAGTTATCCTGCTTTTGGGCTTCAGTGTTCCTTAATCCATGAAATGTGCAGGAGAATTAATTAACTCTGTCAGCTTTCAGCAGAAATGTGCTGTGCAAGGCCAGGAAAAAGTGAAGGCGTGTTTTTCATGAGAATAATTCCTATTATGAAAGAGTGAGGCAGGGAGGAAACTTGAGTGCTTGGGCGAAACCCGCGTGTGGTTTTTCCTAATGCATCTTTTCAGGAGTAAAAGGACTTTCCTTTTCCAGCTACTGGCTTTGAGCTGGACTAAAATAGTTCCTACGCTTCATATTAAACTGGGGAGGCCAATTCACAGAAAACCAGTTGGTTTTTGATTTGAGAAGAAATGAACCACCGTTTCACAGAGAGTTTGAGATAAAAAGCCTGCTCATACAGTCAGCTTTATAGTCTACTGCATTTGTCATGAGAACAGAAGGAAGAATTCCACTCATTTGTGGATTCTTTTGCTAATAAAGGAGTGGCTTTGTTCTTCAGCATGTGCTGTAGCAGACCTCTGGGGTGCTAATAGTCTTTCTGCTTCACAGTGCCGTGATTTTTATGAAACTTCACAGAATCTAAATGTCTTTGAGGCTTCTGTTGTCAGATCTGTTTGAAATTGTGTTACAAGCTCACACAGATCGCGACTGGATAAACTTTGCATCCTTATGAAGCAGGCTTTGAAAACATTCTGGAGAAGCAAAGAACAGCCAGACTGACAATTAGACTGACTTTTTTCTTTCTTTCTTTTTTCTCTTTTTTTATTAAAACTGCCTCTGTAAATGGCTAGCAGAGCATGCTAGAGTTAGATGAGTGCCTCTGCTGACACCAGAGACGATGACCTCTTTTTGTATCTGTTTGTCTTGCTGCTTAACTCTCCTCCCTGTTCCTGGCTCCCTCCCCAGCTCCCTGCAAAGCTCCACTATCTAGAATATGGGTGAATGGGGGGTGTCTGTCTGTACATCTGCCTGTATCTGCAACAGAGCTGTGGTGTAGGGGTCCACACAGGGGTCGCGTAGCTTCAGAAGTGCAGTTTGCAGCCCGCACCTCTGAGAAAATGACTCTTTTTATTTTCTTCAACTTGACTCTTTTTCTTCAACTGCATTCCCAAAATAGGTAGAGCCTCTTATGCTCTTAGGAGAAGCAGGGCAAGGAAGAGCTTGGTGAGTGGATTTAAGTCAAAGTAGAAAATGCAGCTGAGTGCTGGTCTTGAGTATTTTATGACCTTCATTCTCACTTCAGTCTTGTATTTAGAACTAACAAGTCTTTGCTTTCATGAGGTGAAAACTGCAAGGAAGGTTTCTGGGTTTTTTGAGTTCTCAATTTCTAATCTGAGTTGGTTCAAGTAGAGATTTTTCTCTGCTCTGCTGTGACCAGCTGATGACAACGGTTGTTACTTTGCACAGGGCGAACAGAAATTACTTACCCTGGCAGGGGGAGTACTGCTCTGCTGTATTTTTAGTGTCGGGTGTGGTAACCTGGTTACTATTATAAAGTTTGATGATATCAAACTTCATATTTTCCCTGGTTCTATGTATAATTAAAACTGCCATCTCCAAATTCATTGGAATTGGCTTTGTAAGGGTAGTTTATTTAATTTGTCGGAGTTCGGTGGAACTTCAGTGAACAGGAAGGTTAAGTACTAGACAATGTCAAGTTTTATTCATACCAGGCCCCCTTTCACTAATTCTTTTTTGTGTCTGTAGCAACACAGTCAGGATTTATTAACCAAATCTCTCTTGGATTATCATTATTATTATTGGATTGTTTATCTGTCTACTTTGGAAGAAAAGAAAAAAATCCACAAAGAAAACTTTCTCTTGGTGAACCATTTGAATAGAGGAGTTGAGAAGAGGAATTTAATTTTTTGGTTGTGGGAATAGCTTGTTGAAATGGAGCACAGCTCCCCAGGAGCTACACAGAATGCTTTATACTGGTTTTGCTTGCAGGTGGTATACAGTGCTGAGCTAAACAAAATATTTGTATATTGATGACATAAACTTGTTCTTGTACGAATTTTTAATATTTTTTTATAATGAAATGGTGAGAGTAAGTACTTTTGTGCATTTTCTTTCCTCACCTCTTTTTTTAGGGCCTAGAAATAATGACATGAACCAACCAACTTACAGTGGGTTTGAACGGGATGTGTTCAGAACAGTTGCTGATTACTTCCTCAGCCTCCCTGAGCCATTACTTACTTATGAATACTATGAACTTTTTGTTAATATTTTAGGTATGTATGAATCCAGAAGTAATCAATGCGAGCTCTAAACTTCGATCAACTTGGGGGGGGGGGGGAAATCTGTAATTCAAAGCAGACCTTGACCCCATAATCCATATGGCAGCTTGAATCTGGGGGAGATCATCAATGTTATGGTTGTGTGTGACAAGCTTAATGGGAATGCAGTTCTGCCTCATAATATTCTATATAAATTGCTGTCTGAGCTAACGTTCTAAATATACAATAACCATCATTGAAAAATATGCCCTTGTTCCTCTCTGTTCCTCACTACTGCAGTGTGTTAACTTGCTTTAATCTTGCATGTTGGTTGCAATTATCTTGGTTTTGGACCGAGCTGATTTTTCCTAAGATTTTACTAACAGTCAGTTGTCAATTAGTGTCTTCTAGCCCTTGTCTTCTCTGCTCAATTAGCAGCTTGCTTTCTGAACTTGTTCATTTTCATACCACTTGCATCTTAACTTATCTTTCATTTTCTGATAGTTCTGTGTGGCTACATCACAATTCCAGATATATGCAGTGGAAAACATTCTGTCCGAGATGAGAAATGTGACCCACAATCTTCCAAAATTCTTCCTTTGAACTCTTTCAAGTCAACTGAGTGTCTGCTTCTAAGCCTGCTTTGCAAACAGCCTGACAAAACCAAGAAAGAGTACGAAGCTTCCAGGAAGTCGTCTTCAGAAGAGCTGAATATTCAAAAACAACGTGCAAAGAAACTGCAACAACATAAACTGATGTGTAAACAAGGTAGTTCTGATTATCTGATAGGAGGAAGTTGTCAGAACCTCTCAGGTTTCAGGAATGAGCAAGATCCACCCGTAACTTTTAGGACAAGATGTTATTCTTTGGAAGGAGTTGGAGATACCGCTTCAATCGTATGTAATCAAGGAGAATCCGTTTCCCTCAGGCAACGTGATGTGAACACCAGCCTGAGCACAAGAAATGGAAAACAGTCCCTGCCACATGAGCGTGACGCTTGTTGTGCCTTGGAGCCTGGTTTTAACACCATGTGGCAAAACCAAACCCCTGGTAGCAAGACAGCGTCGGCCTCAACTCTGCAGGATAAAGAGCTGTTGGATAGAAATCACGGATCGAAGCAAATAAGCAGGTCTCTGAGTTTACTCGGCCAGAGGAACTCCAAAAGCTGCTCCAGCATTAACGTACCGGTCGCCGAAATCACGGTAAAGCCAAAGTCTCGACTCCGCGGGCAAGGAAAACCAAATCTCTCTGGCGTGGCCACTTCAATGAACATCAGGACTGAGGTTTCTGATCCCACCATCAAAAAGAGACTCTGCCAGAGTAGCGCAGAGCTCTCCGAACGTTCTTTCCCCCACTCTTCTTGTGTGTTGACTGGCACGCAAAGTAAGACGGCTTTCTAAAGCATGTTGCGTTGGCTTGTTGCGTTGACTAACTCCGCTCCGCTTCCTTAACCTTTGTGCTGTTCCCAGGGGTTTTGATGTGCGTGTCACCTCGTCTCTGGGCTTTTAAAACAAATTCTGGTTGCTAAATGGCACCCTTTAAAGGTAACCCTTTGTAGCTCTGCTAACAAATAGCAGCGTGTAGTATCTTTGGAGTCTTAAACTCAATGTGTCAGTTGTTTGCCTTTCTGTTCAGGTAAGTGATAGGTAATTCTGAGCTAGACACTGTCGAAGAGTGAGGTGGGGAGTTGGCACGGACCTGCCTGTCAGAGGAGATGTCTTTTTCTGGTCTTTGAAACCCTTTTTTCTGAAAATATTTCTAGGAATATCTTTAGCGTCCGTTCTTAACTGGATGACAGTCTTAATTGTACCAGCAGTTTATCCCAATGAAGTAAGTTAAAGATGACCACGCAAAAAAAAAGGTCACAACATTATCCACCATGTTACAGCTGATTTCTTTGAAACATAGATTATCATCAGGGGAAAAAAAAAGGAAATTTCTTGTATGGAGATGATAACACCCTGAAAGTTGGTTCCAATCTCGCTGACAACCATCTTCACGGTTCCCTTGTAGATCTCCTCCAGCCTCACTTAGAGAGAATCGCCGTCGAAGCTCTACAGATCTGCTGCTTGTTGCTGCCGCCGCCAAATCGTAGGAAGATTCAGCTCCTGATGCGGATGATCTCTCGGATCAGTGAAAACGTGGACATGCCTCGGCTGCACGATGCCATGGGCACGCGCTCCTTGGTAAGAGAATCACCGCTGTACTGAAGTAATGCTGAGAACACCGTCAGTGTTTTGTACTTGAGCTTCTCCTCTCGCTGCATTTAAACAGTGATTACCAGGCATAGTCAATCTCCAAACTATTCACCAAAATCTGACTTGAAGCAAAGCCTTTCTTGTCCCCCTCCTGATAGGTTTCAAATACTGGTGTTGCTTTTGTTTACTTTGGGAGGAGAAGGGAAATAACATCTTGAAAAAAAAAATACAAATTGATTAGTCTGATTTCTCACCCAGCTGCCATTTAACTTCAAAAGTGTCGACAAACTGACTATAGAAACACAAATGTTTAGCCCAGGAAAGGTTTAGGTGAAGCTCTGACCAAAACAGCCCCAAAGAAGCAAATGTTCTGCCTAGTGAGTTTACAGACAAGGTCTGAATTCAACCTTGCATTGGATGACTGCAGATTTTTGTCAAACAAAATTAGATAAAGCAACAAAGTACTAATTTGTAACAAGTCTATCGAAAACTGGGACTAGGAAAACTGTAAAAATATTTTATTTTTTTTTAAAGCTATTGAAAACTGGATCTTGGTCTGCGTTAGATCTTGGTTACATTGGCTCTGCAGGTTCTCTAACCATCTTGAGACAATAAAGAAAGATGTGAGCTTTTCTACAGGGACACACTTTTCCTTATTAGCACCTCTTTAAAATACATATTTCATAATTGAAAGTACAGTTCAAAAAAAAAAGGCACAAGTCTTAAGGTTACAAAAAGTCGCTTTATTTCAGACGAGGAAAAAATAATAATTGATTTTCCTGTCTTGACCAGTGGTGCAGGTCAGAGAGGTTACCATGAAAATCGGTACTGGAGAATTCATTGTGTCACTGTGTAGACTGGAAAAGGAATAAATCCCTCAGCTCCTTGTACTAATGATCTGCTAAACACTTGTAGATGATCCAGACGTTTTCTCGCTGTGTCCTGTGCTGTGCAGAAGAAGTAGATCTCGATGAGCTGCTTTCTACACGGTTGGTTTCGTTTCTTATGGACCATCAGCAAGAAATATTCAAAGCACCAACTTACCTGCAGGTCGCAGTGCGAGATCACATCGAATACGTGAAGGCGGCTCAGGTTGGTGGCGCAACGCAAGTTTAAATTCATCGCTGATGGCAGAGTGTTTGTTACTTCTGAAAGTGGGATGGGGAAAACTGACAAAAAAATACGATGTTTTGAGTGCAAGCTTTAATTAAACTGGTGCAGTCAGATACTTGGTTGGTTCTTCAACTTCTTCACCTCTCATCTCAGTGCAAATGTCTGCCGGAAGAGATCTGTGCCATATTGCCAACCTATTCGTACTGCAGACAAATAACGCCTCAGGAGTTTGAAGAACAGAAGGTTTCTACCTCTCAAGCTGCGGTGGCCGAGCTCTTGGAGAACATTATCAGAGATAAAAACTTGTCTGTGAAAGACAAAAAGAAAAAGTTGAAGCAGGTAAGAAATGGGGTGGATGTTTCATCTGCAGAGGAGGCGACGAAGCTGGTTGAATAAATCTTATGAAGAGCGATTGAAGGAGCTGGGGCTGGTTAGTTTGAAGAGGAGGCTGAGGGGAGACCTCCTCACTCTCTACAACCACCTGAAAGGACAGTGTAGAGAGGTTGGTGCTGGTCTCTTCTCACAGCTAATTAGTGATAGAACAAGAGGGAACGGCTTCAAACTGCACCAGGGGAGGTTTAGACTGGACATTACTCTTTCTGTGAAAAATTTCTTCCTAGGCAGGCATTGGAATAGGCCACTCGGGGAGGTGGTGGAGTCCCCATCCCTGGAGGTGTTTAAAGGTGGTTTAGATGTGGTGTTGGGGGATCTGGTTTAGGGGTGAGCTTTGTAGAGTAGGATTAGTGGTTGGACTCGATGATTCCAAAGGTCTTTTCCAACCTGAATGATTCTATGATACTTGTGAAAACATCTTTGTGAGGGCAGGATCTCGTCCACCAGACCTAGAACGAGACCAGCAAGTGTAGAGAGAAATGCTTGTTTTGTAGAGAAGAGCTGTCCAATGTAGTTTGATTGTTTGGGGTTTTAAAGCCAGTGTGTAATGCAGCTGTTTGATGCCGTCTGGCAGCAGTGGTGTTCAAACAGTGGCTCAAAACCAGGCTAAAACTATTCTGCAGTAGTGCTCTTGGGTAAATAACACATGACAGAATCATAGCGTGGCTGCTGGTGGTGCACTGGCTTTGCAACTCACCCTTCAAATCACCAGGTGATAAAAGCAGAGATGTGTTGGTTGGTTGTTTGGTTGAAGAGATCAAACTCTATCTGTTCATGATTCCTAAACATTCCTTTCTGGGGATTTCCCTTGGTGTTTTGTAACGTGTATATTGCTCAAGATTACCTGGCACTTCTGCTCCCTGCTAACGTATTGCCTAATGCTAAAGCTAAAATGCAGCAATTCTGGCAGGATTTAATACAGGAGGGCTTTTTTCCTTTCTTTTTTGGAAAACCTTTGGCAAGTTTCTGACCAATTGAATAGTATTGTACTTGTCCTAGAATCGCCTAAGCAAGTCTTGTGACTCAAATTTGAAAAAGCAGCTTTTCAGAGCGAGCACATTTCTTTCACCCTGGTGCCCCTCCTCCAGCTTCTGCCACACTGACTTTCATGTGTGTTGGGAAAACTCTCTGGTCCTGGAAAAGCAAAGGCTGGACTCTTGTTCATTAAAACTTCCTGCATGTGAAGAGGAGTAGTTAATGACTGTCAATTAAAACTTGAAGTAAAGCAGAAAAAAGTGATGCACACCACCACTTAAAGCAGGTGAAGTGGAGAGGAAGGAAATAAACAAAAAATCCTCAAATAGTAAAACTTGAGGTACAGGCTTCAATTTTTGGTGAGTTGCCACCAAAGACCAGAAGCAGCTTGGCCTGTAAGGGCCACGTTAGCAAAGTTTAACGATACAGCTCTGTGGATTTTAGAAACATGGTCTTGCCACTTGTGCTGGGATGGGAAGTGGTGTCATAAATCACAACTTCCTGGAATTGAGAGAAAGGAGAGATTGTTGACACTGAG
>VWZK01006125.1:0-48917 GCA_013396935.1 Baryphthengus martii
TAAAATAAAATAAAATAAAATAAAACAAATATCCCCATATATGGGGTTCTGACTACAGAGGCATAAAGCAGGATCTCCTCTGCTGGCAAGTGATCCACCGCGTGCTGTTGCCATCACCAACTCTGTGACTGCTGATTAGGTACAATAGTTTTCCTCCCAAGTCCCACAGACATCACACATGGCCCCAGGTGGGATCTTCTCACTGCTGCCTGGGGCACGACTTCACTGGCTACTATAGAAAAGTCACTCTTGCTGCAAATCCAACTCATTTTTCTTCTAAATTAAGCTGAACATTACTTACGTAGCTCCCTGCAGAGAAGAAAGCACTGACAGTGACAGCCTCTGATGCTATGCAGTGTTCAAGGCTTCAGGAGTTGCTACCAACCATCAGTATCAGGCATGAATAATCCTGCTCTAAGCTCTGCTGTGGCATAACAAGCCTTTCCTGGATGCGTGCAAACAGCACAGATGTCTGGCATCAAAATCTGCTTCAGAGCATCAACTGAATGCATTAAAAAGAAAATGAACTGCATTCAGCTGGATCTCAGTTCATCCTCCCGGTCCAAGATTTTAAAAAAAGGCCTCAAGTGACTATGCAAGTTGTAATACTGGGGGATGAGAGGGTTATCATCTGCCAGCAAATTGGCTGGGTTTGGAGCACCCTGATGCAAGCAGAGGGTAAGGGCATGGGTACCAGTGTGCTCAACATCTTCAGCAACTGTAAAGATGTCACCTCCTCCCAGCTCACTCCCTATGTGTCAAACTAAGCATGGGGACAGCCATGGGGACAACTGTTTGCAGAAGGAAAGGTCTTTCACCCTCCTTTAATTTCTGGGATTGTAAAATACCAGCTACACCGTAGAATTCTGCTGAGACAGTGGTCAGGTTTTAGGACCACTGTGTCTCCATTTCTCCCCCTGAAAAGGATGCAGCAGTTCTTCCTCTTTCCCACCCACTCTGGGGGCTTGAGCCCAGGGGCTCTTGTTCCTCCCTACAGCCTCCCAGTAGTGCAGTGAGCAGCCCAAGTGCCAAATGCTGGAGAAGTGCCAGCCCTTCCAAGATCGTACGCAGCCTGAGGCAGGGGGCAGGGTGGGAACTCTGCTATCAGTTTCTGATTCCAAACACAGATACAAAACCCCAACACACTTTAGGAATGTTGAACTCCAATATTGAAGTGCCTGGCACAGAGAAATTTGAAGCATGGTTATGAAAATTACTTCTAGGGTCCATTATCAATGAAGACAAGCTTATTTCTAATTAAGAATAAGCAGGTACCCAGCCAAAAGCTTGAAGGTAATTTAAGTAATCCTGTTTTGCTAAAAACAAATCCAAAAGCAGCTACTGTGGTTCCAGTGACATACAGTGACTTGGTAAATCACATTAACTCTTCTTTAACTGCATGGCTATACTCTTCTGTGTCTGGCAATCCACACACTAGCCCAGGATCCATATTCCTTCATCATGGAGTGCTTTGGACATACATACTGCTGTCCTGAAATGTTTCCCCAGGGTTGCCTTGAACAGGCCTTGGCAGAGCTGAGGAGCACATGCAATGAAAAGTTCATTTTCACCTGCTTCGTCTTAGCAGGTGGCATCTCTTTGTGGAAGAAAAGACACAGAGGAAGGATAAAAACTTCAGCGAAATTGACTAACTACATACATAAAATTGCTAGAGAAGTAGTTGTTACAGATGCCAGTAAATTCTTGTGAGATTTTGATGAAAAAAAATGCTGTTTTTCTCTCCCACCATCCGAGTGTTCATATAAACCTTAAAGGCAATAGAGGGAAAGGATACAGTGTCTATAACCAGTTCAGGCTGTTTCTCCCTCTGGGAGATTTCGTGTGATTTGATTCAGCTTTCTAACATTGTTCAAGGTAGACTTCATCTCCCCTAGCACTCATCAAAGCTGCTAATAGGTACTTCAGAACTCATAAAGAGATGACCAAATCTTGGGCATTGGGGACTCTGGCTCATTTATCTTCCACAGGCAGAATCAGATCTGATTTTTTACACTGCCTGCTCAGATGCTAATGCAGCGCGTGGTCTCTGGCTCTTCATGGAAGCTTCCCTTACAGTAACAGTCTGCTGAGAAAACACAAGGAAGGCAACACAGACTTCATACGGCTTCTATGTTTAACTACACACAGATGGAAAAATGGGGAGAGAAAAGAAGGAAGGAAAAAAAAAAAATTTACTTAATAGTCAGGTACTAGGAGTGGGAAAGAGGAGATGTATTTGAGTATATACTGAAACCAACACAAACTTTTTTTACACAAAAGCTCATAATTTGTATAAATAGATACAGAGAAGCTGCAATGCCCAAATTTCACACACCCTGTGGTGATTTGGTGAGGCTTCAGGTTCTTAGTTAACATGGAACCGGTGGACCCATGCCATTTTCCATAAAACTGGAGTACTTCTCATTTGGATCTGATCCCATGAATTACAGTGAACTTTCCTCATTTTACAATGAGAATCTAATTATTATGCTGTTCATCACATCAGGCAACAACTAGATTCAGGTCCAGATACACAAGAGAGGTTGTGCTAGTGGAGTGACATTTATGTAGTACTTGAAATATCTACACACATTGAGGACAATTTCATGGCTAACTAGCGAGAAGAGACACTTAACAGTCCTTTTTGTCAAAATGACTGTTTTAATATAAAAACACTTCCCATTGAAGACAAGGATGTGCAAACCTACTCTGCAGTGATTATTTTTAGGACTGATTTTTATTATTTTCTTCTTGGGTTAAGCTCAGTTTCCCTTGATATGCAGGACTTTTCAAACTGCTGTTACCGCTGACTGTACTGTAACCTGTTCTAAAAAATAACCATAGATAATAACTAAACCTCCTCACCTTTTAGACTGTAGTCTCAAAAATATATCCTCTATATTGGTGTCTATTTACACAGCAAATAACCTCAGCTCTTTTCAGCCTGACACTCCACACTGCAGGTATTCTGTTATACTTAAGAGATGTTAGTTGTAAAAGTTGTGGTGCAGATTGATTTTGGTGTTTGCTGGATGCTCTAGGTGAGTAGGTGCAGGGATTCCCTGCTCCCCAAGGCCATGTCCTCAGTCCACAGTCTGAGATGATGGATAACCTGGGAGTAAAAATACAAGGCTCAGCCTAGCAGCTTCCTTGATGCTATTGTCATAATCCATAGGTAATAGTTTCCTTCCTCTCTTGAGGATACTTGGGGATCAGATCATGTCCTGCATGGTGCTATGGGGCAGAAAGAAGTACTTAATCTATTCTTAGAAAGCCAAAGGAACATTTAACTGTGTCAAACCCCGTAATTAGAAAAGCCTCTCTACCATCTCCTAACAGAACTCTAAAAATCATTCAGCAAAGCTGCTGCTTCATTAAAAGAGAAAGATGATGCCTTTTGGAGGACAGTTCACCTTGAGCTCGGCGCCTGTGACCGGTGGTGGGTCATCCTCTCAGGACACACGTCTCCTTTCCCTGACACCAGGCGCAGCCCAGCCTGTGGGCACTAGCACAGACAGCTCGTGCTAGCCGAGATGGATTCCACCCTCCCTGTCAGGTCTTCAGTTCATTGTTTTTATTATGACTTGAATTGACATATTTCATTACATAGGATCACCCTCTGCCCCACAGTACATTTATCACATGTGTCAGTTCTGCTTTTCCAATCTGCTGCTTGATTAGCCTTTGTTAACAGAAATACCCAAATGATATACATGTGGCTGCGTACCTTTTCCTTGTGTGTTGGAGGACACCATCACAAAGACACCACCAGGGCTTTTTCCCAGATAAAAATAGTCAGAGGCATAGCAAGGCCCAGGGACATCAGAAAACCCAGCTCTGTTCCCAGATCTGCTCCTGACCTGTGGTGGGGACATGGCTGAGCATCTTCTCACTCACCCTGGGTGCCTGCAAATTCTCTCTGCTTCTTCTCTCTGGGGTTAAGCAGCTCATCAGCCGTCACCTCGCTCTGTGTGTTTGTGCCTGTTATAGGGACTGTCATTTTGGTAGAGGCCTCTAGGGGAAAAATCAGTCTCAAGCTCCCACTGGTGAGAAAAGTAACGGTATAAGGGGGCAATTGGCTGGAGGAATGACAAAATTAGAGAATTATCATACTATATCCCCTAGTATTGAGAAAGATTATAGATATCACATGGACTTTTGCAACGGCAAGCTAAGCAAGGGCATTCAGCAGAATCCTTTTACAGGGAGTAGGTCATCCTCAGCAAATATGATTAACTCCTTGGAGTGGAGGTGACGATGAGAGCTGACAGGGCTGAAGCAGCAGATATAATTGACTTGGACTTCCACAAGGCTTTTATATTTTTTTTCTTTTGTTTTTTTTTTCTATGCAATACTGCATAGAAGACTTAGGGTTAATAAGTCTGGCATTGATAGTGAAATTCTCAATTGGCTACAAAAAGGAATGACTCGATAACTGAGGTTAGACAAGTTGGAAAGTGGTGATAAATGGATACAGATGGGGTAACAGTGAGAGGTGAGAAGTGGAATACCACAGGGAGCAGAGGTGGGGGCTTGTTCATGCATCAGTGACCCCTCGGAGAGGGAGGTGGGAAGTCAAGTATGCACGTTGTTAGAGGACACGAAACTGTAAAAGAGGGAGACCACATATGTGGAGACAAAGTTAAAGATAGGCAGGATAATGGACACTCAACCCAGCACAATACAAACGGTAGAAAATGTAAGAATGTCTCAAAATGAAAGAGGCAGGGAAAGGACAGGCAGGATTGTTTCTTTTCTGTAAAATGATAACAGAAAAATTCTGCACGGGTAGAGGGGGATACAGGTTTCCAGGGGCAGGGTGAAGCTGTGATTGTGAGTGTTGTGCGGTGAGCGTGCTTGGCTGCTCTTCTGGACACTAGCAATGCAACCTATCAGTGGCAAACCTAATTTCTTTCAAAATTCCTGGGTTTTATTCTATGAACAACTTACCATTAACTGATGTGTCCATTAACTGATTAACATTTTAGTCTACCTATTACATAGCCCTTGCCAGTTTAAAAGGTGAGCACCTCAAAGCTTTAAACTATTTCATCCTTGTATTCAGACCTTTTGCATTAATGAAGTATTACCTCCATTTTACAAAGATCAAAAAGCATAAAGATATTAAATCTAATTATCAGCTGTCATAATTCTATCACAATCCCTGCAGTCCTTTGAGATCTTCTTTTCCATTTGTAATGATCAAGGAAGTTTCATGATATCAAATATATTTATTCTTTTAGTCCATATGTGAGCTTCACCGTCCAGACCTCTGAAGGACGTTTCAAAGCAGTCAAGTGAACATAGTTAGCGTATAGTCTTTGCAATACTTTGTTTTACTGTGCAAACAAAAGGTTGCTTACATGAATGTTTGCAGAAAGCAAGTATCACTGAAGCAAACATGTGGACTCTCTTAGATAAATGCTTTCTGCAATATTTGCCCAGCTATAGTGATTTTTCAACTAGCAATTGGAAAAGTGACCTCTGATTTGACCTTACGAGACAAGTTCTCAAGCCACAAGCTGCAGCAAATGCTGCTTCTCAGAAGATTAAGATGATCTGACACTCACTGAAGTTATAGATTTCACAGTAAAGAGACTCTCCCTGTGCACTGAGAACAACAGCTAAATCTGAAACCTCTAAAAATGCAAACATTTAATCCTGGATTCAGTCAACAGAAAAACTCTCATTAACTTAACAAGGTCAAAAGTAAATCTTACTTGGTCACTGCCAAAGCGAGTTGATGAATTGTTTGTATTGGTGAAGAAGATTCTCTGAAGTGCAAAGTTCTACTCTACTTCTTCCTCCCACCCTACCAGCAGTAAATCTCCCATTGACTCCAGCAGAGCAGATCTGGTCTGGAGCTGGTCTTGAATTCCACCTACATGTTTATAACATGCAAATAGCTGCAGACATGACATACAAGTTCCCTAACCCAAGACCCTAAAGTCTAACTGAAGATCAAAGCAACAAATGAAATGCTGTTCATATTAAAATGAAAAGCAGAATAAATTGAGTAGTACAGTAGTACTTAGAGCAATAAGGTCCAGATTAGCACTCATACAGCTATGACCACATTTTATTGGTGCAAACCTCTTTCTAGCTTCAAATAACTAACAATTTTGAAACTATCCAGCTTTAAACAAACACTGCTTAAAAACAGGCAAATCCTAAGTTCAGGAAAGCACTGAAAGCTTATATGCATTCGTTTAGCATGCCATGCTAATGGGACATGAGCACTTGCTCTGGCAATTAGCTCAGCTGGAGTCACTGTGCCAAACCACGATGCCTCTGCACCACTCTTTGCTCATAGTTATGATGAGATTGAGTGGGCGAGAGAAATAACCATACTGCTTTCCTCAGTCTTGTTTTCCTTAAAAGCAGAAGCCATTTCACCTATGTCATGTCTAACTTGTCATTCCCCTTTGTCTGTTTTGGAGTTTTGCAGTTAAGTTCTCTTTTCTGCTCTTTTCATAGCAGTCTCGTTCTGCTTGTGATCATTGTTATTTAAGGAGAAAGGAAGAGGATTTTTTTCTTTAGCTGCACATTTGGAGATGGAAAACATTTCTTCCCTTTTTTTTTTCTTTTTCTTTTTTTTTTTTTTTTTAATGGTTCTCTTGCTAAAAAGCTCTCCTGAGCTCTCATTTTATGGTCACAAAAAAAAGCATAATTTTCTTTGTGCAACTTGACATCCCAGCGGCAGCATAGAGCTTGATTATTTGATGAGACACTGTTGTGGATCACACGCACAACGGCCACCAAGAAAATTACACCCTCCCAGGCTTCAGCGAGAATCTCTTTGATGAAGTTGTTATTATGAGTATTTGGTTGTTATTATGAGTATTTCTCAGACACTTAGGTCAAGCTCTTGTTAAATTCAGGGGGTTTTCCTTTATCATTTCCTGACTATTGGGATAGTACATACGCAAAGGTAACTCCCAGTCCAAGGAGCAAAGACTAGATTTAGCAAATCATTAAAAGCATTTCCTTAACTCTAAACATAAGAAGCTGCAGTTGAATTAAGGAGCACTCACGTACTGCACACTAAGGGTGTACTTTTTCAGTTTTATTAACTGCATTTAATGAAGATTAAAATATAGATAGAGAGATACATTTGTAAGTCTGTTGAAATCCTGCTCTTTCTCCTCCTCTGTCAGAGCAGTAGCCTTCATTAACTCAGCATTCTGGAGCCTGGCTAACTAGGGCAGGACTTGCAGTAACTAGTATAGCAAGTTGAATTATTCATTATGAACTTTTTCTTATGGAGGAATGTGTCTTCTCTTTTTTCCTACTCAGAGATTTTACATGAACATATCATGATTTTTTTTTTCTAATGATTTCTCCTTTCTTATTTCTTCAATATGAAAACGGTACAAACAAATTATGCATGGTTGGTTGTGGCACGATCACAGCAGGACCCTGCTCAAGAACTCTCCACTGAATTGGTTGATTGGTCACTAAAGTTATATGATTTCTCTATTTATTAGACTAGCTGAACAAAACATGAAACAAAAACTTTTAATGCTAAGAATTCCTCTGATTTACTCTTCAAAAGGAACTTTGTCTTTTCAAGATTTCCCAACTTATTCAAAATGTTCTTGCTTATCACCAATATTTTGCCTGTTTCCACCTCTAATGGAAGAGAGTTCCTTTGGTCTTAACAGCCCATTCCTAGCAAAAACTTTCTAAGACTCACTACCAGGCTTAATAAGGCTCCCAGTGGGAAGAAACCGAGATCAACAAGGGATGTCTCTGCGCTTATTATCATGTTGAAATCTAAATGGTGTCATTCCTCAGAATTCATTAGTTTAACAACATTCCCAAAATATACTTGGCAAGTTGTAAATGTATCCTTTCGATTAAATTACTTAAAAGTTATAGATTTTCTTTTCTTTGTGTATACTTCTACTGAAAACTCACCCAACTTGCAGATTGCCATGAAAGTTTATTCTTTATTGGAATTAACAGAAGAAGCACTGGGAGTATTTTTAGCAATGTGCTTTTGATTAACGGATCATGTTTTGAATTTTGTTAACAGGAGATTTTTAAGTGCAAGATTTCTTTTTGTAGAGGGTCCCACTCTGAAACTGCTTGCATCAGCAGTCCCTGCAGGAGAACATAATGCAGCAGAACAGAGGAATGGTGTAAGCTAGCTATCTATGTCCATCAGCATACCCCAGAGCAGGAATCTTGGGCAAAAGAAGCCCAGATCAGGAGAAAAGAGAGGCACAGTAACCAGAAGCCCATTCAGTCACTTGTGGAAGGATGTGATCTCCAAAGACGCTCAGGTACAAATGTGAAAATAGGTGCTGCTGAAAGCTGCTCTTTACCTGCAGAACCTCAACTGCCCATAACCATCCTTCTCAGTCTAACACGAGTGAACAAAGCCTGATGCTTTTCGTAGTTGCATATTGCAGAAGACAGGGCAGACGTCTAACTGTCATCCTTCTGAAATAAGGAACAAGCTCCCTTCAGCACCAGGGCACAGACATTGGGCAGCTACGTTCAGAATGAAGAGGGAAATAGCCTCACACAATACTCCTGTATCGGATGGTGCTTACTCCTGCCTTAAAGAAGTAAATAGTCATACCACAGAGTTCTCCTTTCATGAGCTTTCCTGGAAAGATGAGTTATGACAGAGAAGACACAGGACATATTTGTTTCCAGCTGTCCCTTGAGTAAAGATGTCTCTCAGGAAAGGTATTAGCCTGCCCAAGAAAATCAGTAGTGTCTGCTAAGCTCACCACAGCTTGACACCTGCAAGAAACATCACAAAGGAGATAACAGTGAGCATTTGGCAAATAAGGATTTTCTTAAGCCAGCATGTCTGTTATTTGCAATTCATAGGCTTGTCAGAATGATCTGGGATTTTTCAATTTTTTTTCTCCCAACCCATGAAATAGATCTCATTTGAAAAGAGGTGTTTTTCTGACCTATTTTTAACTTTGATACTATGGTCAGAAAGGGAAATCCCCAAAGATATATCAGTGGTTGAGATGCAACATCCTGAGTCTGGGAGATATAGAAATATCTTGTATATTCTATCCCATCATTCTTGGCAATTCATTTCTTTCTGGTTATCTGCACAACACTGCAAAACAGCACAGATGTTTCGTAACAGTAACGCTCAGTGAACTCTCACAATCTCTCTCCCAGTCACCTTTCCATTCAGAAGCTGAGTATTTGTTTTCCTCTCCAGTGCTCTGCCTGAGCAGCAGATTAATCCTGGCCATACAAAATGGTGCCTGATAGAGCAATATAAACCAAACAATTTGCAACGGATCCTGAACTGTGTTCCAGCAACCACAGAAGCACAAGGGATATGGAGACAGCTTAGGTGAAGAAAGGGGCTCATTTGTCATCAAGTCACTGCATGTCAATGTGCTGGTGTAACTGAACTGAAGAGATGGGAAGATCATAAGAAATGAAGAGGCTAGTGGGTAAAGCAAGCCGGACCTGCATGCTTACTTGCTTTCACAATATATGGACATGTAATAGGGAAAGAGACAATCCAATAGATGGAGTCAGGCTAAATCAGACTCTTTGGATGCATAAAGAATGAACTTTTTCATCACAGTTAGTAGCTGAGTGTGAACTATGCAAAGTGCACTTATTTTCTTCTCCTTCCTAGTAAAAAAACCTGAGATTTTACAAACCAACTTGTGCTGGATTGTTCAAGATGTGAAACTGAATTAAAATACACAGGAAGACTGGGTAGCATCTCATGTGAGATTGAAACTGGCCCTCAGGACTTTGAAACTTTAGTCCACAATGACTGTCATTGCATAAAATCTAGTAGGCAGTAAAGGACAAACTGTTAGGACAAAGTAACATTTGCAAACTGAACACATCTTCTGCCAGGTGAGGAGCAGGGTGAACGGACAAAGATGCCAGGAATTCGGGCTTCCCTTTTCCTTTACTAAACCGTGTTGTTCAGTAGCTGTTCGAGTCTAGTGTTGCCTTCTTCCCCCCCCGCCCCGTGAAAACTGGAAATTACAAGGGTAGAAATATTATTCCATAAGGGAGGCTAAAAGCAAAAGTGTTCAGTGATCCCAAAAAGTGGGACCAAGCTGGGGCCCACTTGTCTGACAGCACCCTCCAACCGTTTGAAACCACCCAATCTTCCAACGTCAAGGTAAAAATTAGTGTTGCAGTAGGACAAGAACTTCCAAACAAGGCCAGGGCTAACTGGGTCGGGCATTATGGAAAGCTATCTAAAATAAGCAAGGCAGAGGAGACCTTCACTGTAGTGCTTGTCATGTATAAGCAGGTAAAATGGAAAGAGATTGAGGAAACATATGCATAGAGTTAGAGCAGAGTTGGCCATGCTCATGGGAGAAGAGAGAGCAGTAGCTCACATCTCCAGGGCAAGCATCTGCTGCCCACTTGCTTTGTATTTGTACAATTGTGACAGTAGAGACATTTAAGGGGATTTTTGGCCTCAATTGTCATGAACTTTATTCTTTGATGTCTTTTTTTTTTTTCCAAGGTTGAAGAAATCTGCACCAAAAAGTCTCTCTGAGACAAACACGAACTGCTGCTAGCCTGGCAAAACATAATAAATGTTTCAATAAGAATGGTACTAAACTCCAATAAACTAAAAGTCTGCTCCTTTGCCACTCCATTTCAAACATCATACTTTTGTTACCTCATAAGCAAAGCTGACAAAGACACTTCGTATTCTTCAGACACCAAAGGACATTTTGAAGCAAAACTCACTAAACCAAACTTGGTTATATTTCATTAAAATAGGCAAGGACAAGAATTTTCCTGTTATAGCTGCTTCTCTCCAGACAGTATCAAAGTGCTACACAAAGGAAATTCTCCAGCTGAAAGCACTTCCTCATCTGAGCAGTCCTGTTGGACTCTTGAAAGTCTCTGCCTCTCCTTTCATGAGCAAGGTTGGCTTCATCAAGACCTAATGACCAAGCCCTGGGAGACGCTGAATACCTGCAGCCCAATGTCTCTGCTAGATCTCATTATGCCTTTCAACAGCACTGACACAAAGGGAATGTCCCATTACACAGATGGATAAACTGAGTCATCGGGTTTTTAAAATGACTTGCCCAGTTACTTGAAACATTGGCTAAATCTCACACAGCTCATTCAGGCAATTAGTCTCCTTATGGTGAGTGGGTCTGATTAAATTACTACAAAGAGAAAGATGTGGCACTGAATAAATGACTGAGCACACACAGTGCATTGTGTCTGAATGTAGATTAGATCTACTTAAACTCACTTTAAAATGAGCTAGTTCAGATGTTAGCAAGACATCAGCTGGTTTAATCTTCTGGGCTGAGCTGTGATGTTCAGCTGAAACACCTGGATTCAGGGATGCCTCCATACCCTCCTTCCTGTAACCACCAAACACTCTGCTGCCCACTACAAATTAGTTATAATTCAGAATGAGTTCCCACACCAGACACAGCCTGATAGCACAGGGAAGTTAGGAGCAGCCCTAACCTGGAAGGACCTGTTTGCCAGTCTAAGATTGTCTAGAGATTTGCAGCAGGGCAGGGCCCCTCATGAAATACTGCAGCCCTTTGCCAGGCATTGGAAAGAGGGAGATAGAGCTTTGAGGCAGTGGGCAGAGACATCTCCTGCGTGTTGTGCTCGGGATGGACAACTCCAGCCTCCCATCTCTTTTGCCACATGGCTCAGCCCCACATCTTGGCAGCCTTCTGGAAAATCCAAAGTATGCGGTGAATGCCTGTGTAAATCTTGTTAATTTAATTACTTATGGGAGATGGATATCTCTGGCTGCTGAGCCACATTAGTAAGAGTGCTGTCAGCCCCTCCTGCGGCACACGCAGGTTCGAGCAGGAGGGCAGCGTAAGGGCGGCTGCCAGCCCGAGCAACGGTGCAGGAGGGATGTGCAACAAGACCCACATCTTCTGCCTTCAGGCAGGGTATAGGAATCAGGTCAGAAACTCTGATTTCAAGGCACAGAAATGGACTTTTCTGTTTCATTTAGTGGTCTGGGGTGGGGAGAGTTGGAAATATGGCATTACTCTCCTTCAGCACCGTCGGCAGAATAGTTTCATTGCCAAGATTCCCTGCCTGCCACTGCCTGCAAAAGCTCCTGTCAGCTCCCAGTGCAGCAGAGAGGCTCAAACAGCAAACAAGACAAGATGTCTGTTCAGGCCTCAGGAAACTTTGCTCGTGAGTCCAGACTGAGTTGGATTTTTGTTTGACCTAGCTCCAGTGGGAGCCATCAAATGACACATGTGTCTATGATATCCGCCTGAAGCCACCTTTGCCTTCCCCACTTTTGGGTGCTGTATCCTCTCAGGAGCCAGCATAAGGCACTTTGCTGATTCTCTTGGGCAGGAAATACAGCAAGGCAGGGGACACCTCTGCCATGCCTCCTGCCACACAAACCTCTGCAATGCTTATAGATAACTTCTCTCTTTCCATCTGCTCTTGTAAAATTATTACACTCCGAAAAAACTCTTTACTCACTGTGCTGAAGAACTGAATTCCCACTGTTTTCAAAAGGAGTCAGATACCCGAGGATATCTGCAGCTCTGAGAGCACGTGCCTGAGCTCCAGGGGCTAGTGCATAAAGAAAAAGAATTTCCCATAGAATTTTAAACTCAAATTGTATTTCATACAAATCAGTTCATTTACTTCTTATAATCCAAGTTCTGGAGCAGCCTTTACGCTGCATGAAAGCAATACACTCCTGCTAGTCTCCACAGAAGTATTTTCTTCTTAGTTCTTACTGTGTCCAAAGATTTTCTGGCACTCATATAAAGGTTAAATCTAGCCTGAAAGCATATGTCTTTCCTCTTTGAGCTTGATTAACTATGGCTGAAAAGATACTGTGAACTGGAAGCTCTGAAGACTGGAGTGATATCAGACAGACAGACAAGCAGGGGAAGAAATGAGTCTTTTTAAGTTTTTGAAGCAGTTCTGAATGAGGTCTAAATTGCACCAAATAATGTGCTTAAATAAACTGCTAGCAAAGGAAACAGCTGTCAGAATATTACACTTCTGCAGATCCAAGTATATACCCTACAGTTACAGAACAGAAAATTGCCAAATGAAGATTTAAAGTGACAAGATCGGTGTGTGGCAGCAACAGCAGGTAAAAAACAAGAGTCATTTAAGCTGCTTTAAATTTAACTGTCCCATGCATTGAGTACTGAAATTTTTCAGTGGCTGCCTCATGAGTTTTTCTCTCTATGCTTTGTTAACACAGCAAGGTTCAGACCACATCTAATGGTTTAAAGTAACAGTTTAAAACAGTATTTCCTGCTCTAATAAAGCCCATCTTGGATTTACTATCAAAATGAGAACTGTTTGAAAAAGACTCAAAAGATACAAGACATAAAAATAAACATATTTTCTAAGCCCATCTCTCTTTTCACTCTCTACACAAAACTTGAAGACTAAGAAGCTATGTTGCCCATGGGTGTGTAAGAAAGTTGGATCCACAATCTGTATGTAGCTCTTTTGCAGATAATCTTGTATCAGTGTCTTGTACCAATTACTTTCCTCAAGTAATTGATGACTTCAAGTGGGCAGCAATTGCCTCCTAACATTCACTCAGGGCTGTATTGTGTGCACAAATTATACAAGTTAAAGATCTCTCACACCTTTCTTGAGAGGTGATCATGAGCAAGTGTATCACTACTGTTTTCTTTTGCATATCATCTCTGCTGCTGTGAAAGCACTTTGGAAGCAAGATTGTGGCACAAGTCATTTGCGAGACAGCTTTTTATCCTCATGTCATGCCGAGATGTGACGTGTAGCTGAACACTCTCTGCACTTCACAGGCAGGGATAAAGTTTGAGGGGGCAATCTTGGCATTTTCAAGTTACAATCAAGTGGAAATTTCCTTTTGACCTTGAAGAAGAAGATGAGAAGGACTTTACCCTTTGGAGTTTTAGACGTGCCAATCAATTGCAAACACCTAATCAAAGAGCCTGTGTTTGCAATAGGATGAGTTCAGAGTCCCTGTATATTCTGGGTTGACAGCATATCTCAGTGAAGTTCTCCGAGTCAGGAAGCCCAGATCTGCATCTGTGTCGAATGTTTAACCACCATAGTCTCCCAGTGCTCCCTCCCACTCTCAGAAAGCAGAGAAAACACTTTGTCAGTACTCCAGAAGTTAATTCAAAGTGAGCTCAACAAAGAAATGCAAATATAACAGCCTAAAATATTTAGATGAGTTTAAGCATATTCTTAAACATTTGGCAGAGTTAGGGCCCATGACTCTTTGGATAGAGACACACAAGTCTGTGAACATGAGCTCTGTTTGCACAGGGTTTGGCCTAGGAAGGTAAAAAAAGGGTTCAGGTTTTTAATAAGCTAAGGGTGTGAGGCAGCCTGCCCCGGTCAGGCTGTGAGATGAAGAATTCAGACTGATCCATCCCTATGGTATCATGGTGGCTGTATTTTTGGAAACTTCACCTTTTTTACATTTCTATTTTCTCATGACTTTGCCTCTGGACCTCATTAATCTCCACAGTATTTGCAAGTGAACAATCGCCCTAATTCCATCTGGCTGGAGCACAAAAAAAAGATACTTTAAAAAAACAAACCACCAATGGTTGCTTTTTTAATTCTTCTTCCCTTTCCCTCCTTATTCTGGAAATTCCTGGCAATTTAACACTTAGCTACTTCTTAATGATACTTCCAGAGTTCAGCTAGTTGGTACAACTTGAGAAATGGATGATTAAAGGGCATATGGGAGTGTTCTGCAGCCAGGCTGCTACTGTTGCATTGGCCTTATTTCACAGATGATGATCTTTTTTAACATCATCGAATTGAAATCAGAACCCAAAGATGTGGACTTAGACCTTGCTCCTCCCTATGCTGAGCTCTACTGTTATTGACGGACTGGCTCATTCTGCTTAATGATGAATGTATGAAAAGCTTCCCTCTTAGGAGCTCAATATTAGGAATATAACTGGAGATATCAGTGGACATAAATCAGAAATCAAGATAATGATGGAAGAGGCTTACTTTATTGGTTTGTTTGTTTGACAGCCAGTCACTCATCCCTATGGAAGCCAAAGGGCTGTTGCTGGAGGGATGCAGCAGTCTGAAGTTGAATAAACTCCGGAGTGAAAAGTTGCGAAGGGTTACTTTTAAGAGAGATCAGAAAATAATGGAGAAAAAAGTAATTTTCTGATCTGAACACATTTCTAAAAGCACCAAAACAGAGCCCTCACATTCAGCTTTACTGAAATAAAATATACCATCATCCTGCAGCCCTGACAAAAATGTAAAGAGAAGATGAGGTACCCAAAGCAATCAGGTTTCAGCTAGAATCAGCACCTCTGACTCGTATCATCTAAGCCAATTTTGCCAGGGACTTTTAATGTCTAGAGCTCAACCTTGTCATGGGTCTCTTAAATCTATGTTTATCAGTTCAGGATTTACTTTTTCTTCCATATAGAAAATGTGTCCTCATCCACATTTCTCATATATTCAGACTACCACATCATTCCATTCGTACTCATTTTCCCCTCAGCACCAGGGACTGCAGCACAGCGTCTGGGCCTAAGATGCAGGTGGGAGTTGATGCCTTGACCTGCTGCTACAGTTGAAAAATTCTTGTTTGCAGGATGAATTGTGTTTGAATCCAACTTACCTCTCTCTAGACTGTTTTAGTTCTGGATCCTGAAGCAAGATGTAGAGTTTGTGAGAAAAGTTGAATGTAACGGCAGCTGAAACATGCACATATGCACAGAGGAGAAATTCAGCTTGCAGGTCCTGTAGCCTACATGCTCACCAGCTCTATGGACTTACGAAATGAATCCTCATTTACAGGCAGGTAATTAAGAGCAGATCTGCTGAGCAAGAAGGCAGCATTTCTGCAGCTCCCATTGCCAGCTGGATCACACGGCAGAGCACGGCGCTGGCACCAGGGCTGGGCCAGCCCTGCCAGTTCCTCTGCTCAAACAGTGTTAGCCCCTGGAGCGGGGCAGAGCTACCCCTCTCTTTGCTCCTCTTCAGGGTCATTCACCACCCTTCAGCTTGAGAACTCCTCTGACATCTGCTCTGAGCTTGCAGGAGGGGTTTTTTGAGTTTCATTTTCTTTTTGGTAAGGAAGGTTTGTAAATGTGATAAATGTAAGTCACAGCTTTGCTAAAGGGCTGACATACCGGGTGCCTTTCTAATTCCTTCAAGCCTACATTAATCCTTATTAATACCATTAACATAATGTATGAGCTGGAGAAAGACCGTGGAAGGAACACAATTTGGATTTTCACACAACTACCTGTTCCACGTTCCTATAAATCAAACCGGAATAGACTCCCATGGCCAAAATGTTTTAAAGTGGGCATGTCTGCCCTACAGCCCACATGGTCCTGAGGCAGTTTCAAATAAGCTGAGTCAGTGGCTGCTTTTCTGATAGCTCAGTAGAGATGCTAACGACTCCCCTTAGCCCTACATTAGAGCAATTAAGTTAAGCAGCCGGGCTCAGCTCAGCTCCCCCTGCAATGCCTAAATGCCCATGAAGGCATCCCATGCTGCTCCTTATCCTGGTGATGTCCATCAGTGCTAGCTGTGATCTGATCAGCTTTCTGGGCAGAGTCTGCATGTTTGGGAATTTTCTCAGTCTTCCTCCATGAAGACTGAAAGGTGGAGAAATCAACTGAAAGAGGGGATATTACAGTGGTTTTCATGTTCAGGTCCCAGTTTAGGTCTCCACAGGTTGTAAAATGTTTTTGCCTGTATTTTCCCTTCAGCAAAGCGTTTCAGCACATGCACAACTTTTGCTTAGCTGTTTAACTTTGCTGACTACGAGACTTAAAAAGATGCAGTTCCATGCTGGGGGATTCAACCAGGAGCTCTATTAAAAAAACTTCTCCATATTTGCGAGTTGAAAGGTGTGAGGAGCAGAAACCGGCTTACTTTAGATGATGATATACAACGGCAGAGGCAGCATTTGGTATTTCACAAAAAAAAGCAGCTATCACTCCCAGACAATCTTTAAAACCTTTGGTAATTCACAACCCAGTCATATACAGCTGCATCAAATAAGGTTTGGTTATGTTCATGGGTTTTAGTGTTCTGGATTGTGCCACACTGAGGGAGCCAGAAAGCTGCATTTCCAAGGATGTACCAGTTACTGAGTATTTTATATGGTTCACCTGCTTCTTTCACTTGATGAAAATGGTAATCACTTTCTGTATACCACACACTCAAGCTCACATTGGTATGAATTTGGAAAATACTATATTAAATGATTTATTCCAGCTTTATCCATTTCATAATAATGTAATGAATTATTGATGGGTACTAGGAAAAAGAAAAAGAAGCAGAATAGTATTACAGTAGAGGCAGTTATTCAAAAAAAAGCAAGTGGAAGGAAAATGTTTTCCATGCCATCAGACTTTGAACTTTGAAATATTTTCCTACCCAAAACTACGATGACAATATAAAAACAACTCTCTTCAAGTACTTTTAAAAAAGGAAGTCTCCCCTAATTCAGGATCTGGCCAATGACTATGTAAAATCTTCTACAAAAAGTGAAAGACGATTTCAAAAAAGCAAAGAATCTCCTTAAAACGAAAGTCATAATCTTTTAATTTAAAAAATGAGACAGAAGGGAGGTTTTGGGCATTAAACTAATCCTTGTGAAACACCTAAAAATGAAAAATTTAAACTGAAACTCACCCTTTCACTCAGACAAGTTTGATTTCAACGAATCAACTTCTCCTGTGGAAGATACATAACTGAACAGATCTCAGCTGTGCCCGGTGTAATGAGACTTCATTTCTGACTCCACTCCCAAGGGCCACTCTATTAAAAGGTAGGAAGGGAGCCAACGAGGGAAATTGCACCTCTTCTTGGGGAAGGAAAACAAGAAAGGAAACCGATTGTTAAAGTCTCTGCTGATACTACCACTCACCAGAATGCAGGGGTTGAGACAGAACTGGTCTTTCCTTGCAAGAACCTGGTAAAATTGAAGAAAAGCAGCAAACACTGTGTTTTGACTTCTGGTAATATCGGTGTGCTTGATACATCAGAAACTGAGCTGATACCGGCCATTGGGGAACAGAATATACAAGGCACAGACTGAAAAGAAAATGCGGAAATAATACAAACTGTGAAAATCCAAGGCCCAGTCTTAAGCCCAGTTCTGCTCAGCAGAGCTTAGCGCACATTTATGATGCAGAACCATGTAGTCTTGGAAGTGAAGCACTTGCTGAAATCCCGTCTCTGAGAAGTTAACAGTCTTTGAGACATACCCTCAACTGTCTTTCTGCTGAATCTGCAGGACTGATGTATATAGCGAGGGAAGATAATTTTTCAAGAAAATTGGTCATGTTCTGCATAGCTTTGAGTCCAGCCATTTGCTCTGGCTTTAGGACCACTGTTGTGGCCAGCTCCTCCTCCAGCACCCCCCTTAGCCCCCGGAGAAAAACCATGCATGGAGAATGACTCAACAGAAAAACAAAATAACCCCAGAGAGGAGGACTCTAAAAATATGCTCAATTATCTGCAATACAATGACGACATTTGATTCAATTGGAGCATTATGGTTTTATTATTACTCTCTCTGTCAGTGGGATGTGTACTGCGAACAGCAATCTCTGTGTTTTGGTTTTTGTTTTTTTGACAAAGTTGGAAAAGAAGAAAAGTAATGAAATCCTGAAGATGCCTTCTTCCTCTCTTTTAAAGGAGTGGTAATGAGAAGGAAACTAGTTATAATCAGAGCTGCCAGGTTATCACATGGAATGAAATTTGAAGGGAAAAAAATTAATGGCATGCTAAATATGTTGCTGACATGCACCGGGAATAGCTTCATGTTAAGAGGAAAACAGCTTAAAATCATGTAAAACGGAGTTCAGGCGTGAGAAGGAATGTGTCGGTAGATAATTGTGTGCATGCTAAAAGCTGCCCACGAATTCTAAATACACACACTGAGATGTACAATAATCTGGTCAAACAAGGTTTTTAGAGGGGGAATTATCTGCATCCGCAGCTATTTTGGGGTATGCTTCATCACTGCATACTTTTGCACTTATCACAATCTTTCATTCAGCGACATAAAATACAGAAGGACGTGGGTCACTACAACTTTTTGCAAAAAAACCAAGAACATGTTAAGAACAATCTTGCTTTGCTCCGTTAAAAAATGTTGAATACTTTTATCAAGTTCAGTCATAGCGGCCAATTTCCTTTTAGCTCTGTTCTCTGAGGGAATAAGGTTTACACACTCATGCTCTAGGCATGTGCATAAGCACACTAAACTTTTGAAATGGTTGGCTAATTTTAACTGTATTTGGCAGAGGCATGATTCTCAAAGTTATTAAGGTTCTGAAAGTTTTCAGAGGAAAGGGAAAGGCTGCAGTGTGTACTGATATCTTAGTGTGGAATCCACATGGGACCTCAATTTGGAGGCACAAGCACACAAGATAAAATCAGTTTCCCAAAGTTCGTGAAATTACTGGCTTGGACACTACAGTAAGCTATAACAAAAAGATTCATATTTAGACCACCAAAGTTGGAAGCCTCTTTTTTTTAACTAAGTAACTGTCGATAATTCAAAGCCCTCTATGTAGCAATTGATCCCTGGGACTTCACCAGAGGTTACTTGGAGGATGGCATCCCAGCACTATCATCTTACATGGAAAGCTTTGAAAATTAACCTCAAAATACCCAATCCATGGAAGAATGTGAGAAAGTATGAACCCACCAAAATGTCCCACTAAAATCCCTTTGAAGTTTCTGAATGATACAGGCTCTCACCGCACTTAATAGAGAAGAATCAAATAAAGCTAAATAAAGGGACATTCAGGGGAAAAAGCAACTGAAGGAGTGGTCCAAGGATAGTGCAACCTCATTTGCACCGCTATGAACATGTATTCAGTGACAGAGGCAAAGACCAAGCAGTGTAGATAAATTGTAGGTGTAAACTTTTAATTAGCTGGAGAAAGAGAGTCTTGGCAGTATTGCTCTAGGAGAAACTTCTGTCACTACAGAAACTGAGAGGCAGAACTGGAAGCTAGCGGTCTCAAGAAAACAGCATTTTGAAATCACAGCCTCTGAGAACCTGTCTTCTAGGAACAGGTAAATAAAAAACAGCTAATGGAAGAACAAGAGTGGAATTTTATTTTCTAAGCTAAGGGAAGGCAATCCAGGCAAAAAGTGTTTTGCGTGAATTTGATCCTGGTGTTATTGAAGTCCAAAGGCTAAAGGGCCAACAGATGATTTTAGAGAATATTCTGATGGCCTCCCATCTGAGGGAAGAAAAATAAAAAACTTTTAAGATATTTCCATGAGAAATTCCGGAGTGGTGTTATCCAAAAAGACTTTCCAGTTAAAGAACTCCAACCATCTTTAGTATCTCTCACTTACCGGACAGGTTAATAAGGCAGAGAGTTAAGTAATTTTAAGAAAGTGTCTTTTAGTTTTCTAAAAGGTCCTGTGCAATCTTCAGTCCTCCCAGGTCAGAAATCTTTTCTTCCTAAATATAGAGACTCAATAAGCTGGTCTCTACAAAGTGTTGTAAAATATCTTGGCCAGCTGGAGAGCTTACTATGTAGTCTACAGTCTCAGACAAATCTGTTCTCTTTAAATTGTATTTACATGGATTTTCTCTCTCGTTTTCTATTTGTTACACTGTGTTAAATAAATCTGGGTTTATTCAAGATAATTTGGATTTATTGATTATTACTGGGGACAATTGCTCTGAGTGATGTCCCAGGGGAAGAAAATGAACTTCTGGTAAGGGGCACAGCAACTAAGGAACTGTCACACACAGTTAAAGGCATGGGAGTTCACTCATAGAGAAATTATAAGGATATTCTGGCTGTGCTCACTGCACAGACCATCTAACTGGTGATTAAAATGTACACAGTATACTCAGCAACTTGTAAGGGATTTTTCATTTATGTATCACTACACTAGAGACCGTATGGAGTCACCCCTGTATCAGTCCTGCTGTTTATTCAAATCCACCACTGAGACAACCACCAGGTCCCTAGGTGTTAAATGCCAAAAATTGAAGCAGCTTTAGAATTTCTGGCTAAATACATATTTAGGTGAAGTCTTGATGGCCTGTAGATGTTTAATATGATGGGAAAATACCAGTTCTTTAGCCATTTTAAGTTTCTGTATGACATACTGCCTCTCGTTGCACATTATATAGAAAAATCAAATAGGATTAAAGAGAAAAACGTCCTAATGTTGTTTGAACTTACATCTCTTTAAAAAGCAATGACAAAAATCCCTTTGACACAGAGAGAGAAAGAGTAACTTTGTCACAAAACCAAACAAATCGACAGGCACAGTCCTCTAGAGTCTCAGCTCTTGATTTAAAAGTTCATTCAGTCACTGTTTGTTTCTATTTACATTATAACTCTTGTTGTTATAGATATTTGTATCGGATACGTCATTCCTGTGTTGTGTTTGCCTCCGATTTGTACAGGCAATCCTCCTGAGAGCAGAGAGGAGTACATGGATATCTCAGCCATCTCACCTCCCTGGGTGGGATCAATGCAACATCCCAGTGACGGTACTCGGACTCCCAGTGAATGCCATGTGCCATCATCTCTACAGAAGAACTCCCAGGCACAAACTGAATGGTGCCAATTTGGTGTTGCTACATCCTTCTTATATATTTTATCTTCTTTTTCAGTTGGGAATGAAAAAAAGGTTCTGAGTGGTAGTGTCCCCTTTCCAAAGCCTGATAGAGAGAAATAGATGCTACTATTCAGAAAATTGAGATGGGAATGACAGGAGGTTTCTATTCATTCTTGATCAGCCCCTTATAAAATGCTCATTTGCTTAAGTCCTGCAAGCAAACAACAGGGATCTAAAAAGGCATCAGATAAAACCCCTGCACGTATTGACATGTCTTGGCACTAGCATGGCTGCATGGAGAGGGGAGAGAGTAAATGAGGGGCGGAGTGTAAATAGGGATTATTTCAGCATTTTTTTTCTCTCTCTTCTGGGGTTGAATATTTGTGCATGCTCCTGCTCGCTTTCCTCTAGCAGAGTTGGTGGACAAGGAGAGAGACCCTGAAGATTTACAGCTGTTAGAAGGGGAAGAAAAAAATGAGGGCAAAGGCAAAGGAGCCTTCAATGTTCACACACTCCTGGGGATTATTTTTTTTCCCTTTGTTTTGATTCTTTACTTAAGAGTTCATCAACGTTTAAATACAGAGAGAGCCCTTTCTCACAGGGCAATAGTGGCCTTGGAGAAAAAGAGAGAAAAAAGAGAACTTTTATTTTAGATGCTATCTCCTAGTGGTGTATAAGATTTACAGAGTCACTCACTAGCTGGATCGTTGAAAGTGCTTCATTTAGTCTATGCTCAAAACCATGCAGATTCCAGGACAACTTTATCACATCCTTGCCTCTCAGGGCAAGGACACACACAGGAATTCAAAGGCCTAAAAATATAAATACAAAATTAGGTATGACCTTTGTGATTTGTACCATTTCTCACATCAACTTTTAGTATCCACCAAAATCACACACAACCTACTAATCTTAGGACACCAGGAAAGCTCATTCATTGTTCTCTGAAGAAACTTCAGAGCTTTATGAAGAACTTACTTATTTACTTTTATTTACTTTATTACTTATTCCTAATCATTTATCTTGGTTACTTACATTATATTCACTGTGGTAGCATCTAAATGCTTTGTGGTCTTTGAAGTATTTATTCTGAATCTTCCTTATCATTAATATATTGCTTTTGTCATGAAAACACCATAATTTTCTGCCCCTTCATAAGATGAGGGACTTCAAGCCATGATTTGAATATCCACACAGCTCTGTTCAGTGTTCAGGTGGACGTATTTAACTTGCCTGGAAAAAGAGCAAATTTAGGATGAGAATGGGGGGAAAGTGAATCACAAACACAGCCAGAAACTGTTTTGGAAAGCTTGTAATAACTGTCCTGGGTTTCAAACAGAAGACCAGCAGGACAGAGACATCCTGCAGAGACTGCAAAAGACATTGGAAGTACTCATACATTGCAAAACTTAGGACAAGGAGGAGACATACACATGGCACAGTCAGCTCTGCTCCTGAACAGCAAAATCACTTTTAAGCAATAAGCCAGAACAGTAAATTTTCAGAATTTCTACTTCGTGTTTCCCCCAGGCAAGGGAAACAATCTTCATTATACTGAAAAATAATTAGAAGCAATCTCAAGGAGAACTTTCAAAGCAGCATCAAAAAAGTATGTTGCAAAAGGCCCAGGGCTGGGATGTTGCACCTTCGGGACCAGGGAGAGGTCTCTGTTCAGGAGGAGGGAAAGCAGCAATACCTTCATCTAAGATGGATTCTCCTTATTCTGGGATGTAGGTAAAGTATGATTTATCTTCTGAAGTCTAACATAGGGCACCGTCAACTACACCCCAGCAGAAAGCAGGAAAAGTACAAGAAAGACATGGATCTGTTAAGAGTGGGTCCAGAGAAGGTCATAGAGGTGATTTGAGGGCTGGAACCTCTCTGCTGCAAGCACAGGCTGAAACAGCTGGGGTTGTTCAGCCTGGAGAAGAGAAGGCTCTGGGGAAACCTTATTGTGGCCTCGCGGTACTTAAAGGGGCCTATAAAGAAAGATGAGGACAGACTTTTTAGCAGGGCCTGTTGTGACAGGCCAAGTAGTGATTGTTTTAAATTAAGAGGGAAATTTCAGACTAGATAGAAGGAAATTTTTTTTTGTGGTGAGGCTGGTGAAACACTGACCCAGGTTGCCCAAAGAGGTGGTAGATGCCCCATCCTTGGAAACATTCCAGGTCAGTTTGGATGGGGCTCTGAGCAACCTGCTTTAGTTGAGGAACTTCCTGGTCACTGCAGGGGGTTTGGACTAGATGACCTTTAAAGGTCCTTTACAATTCCAACTACACTATGATTCTATGGTTCTATGATTCTAAAAACGTATTTGTTGAGAAGCCCAGAAGCTTGTGATTCCCATTTCTTCCTCTGTGACACAGGTCCTCCTGCGCTCAACGTATAGTCTTTGAGCTACATTTTGCCGTTGGCTCCCCTGTACTTGCTCACAGGAGAGACAATCCACAGCATGACACAAGTTATTGCCTACACCATCAGTGGTATGGGCATAAACCACTGAGCCAAGGGAGGGAAGGAAGGCTCTTCCAGAGGCATATCTGGGCACATGGCATCCAACGGCCTTACATGATGACCAGCCACAACCTTGCAATAACATTCTGTGATAGTTACCCACACACTAGTCTAGAAAACTAGGCCGCACTTTTTTTTCCCACCTCAGTCTGAAGGAAGAGAAAGGGATTTCAGTTCAGGTTGCAGCTGGATATTGGGAGTGTGACAGCATTCCTGGCGGTGGAACTTGCCCAGGGAGGGAGGGAGACATTTATTTATTTGTTTTGTTACTATTTCACAGCTGATCTACCTCTTCTACCATCATGTACAGTCAAAACATGGCCATGTTTCCAGCAGTGAAGAACTGTGCTATTGCTGAATGTAAGGGACAATTTCACCCGAACCTCCAACAAATCTTACAGATACATGTTCAGTTCCCTGGTTGTCTGCATCTTACTAAGCATTATGTTCTGTGAATTGTTAAATGAAAGCTCTAAATGTAAAGAAAGTAGTGAAATAATACAGATTTTAGGAGTATTAGTAGCATGCCTTGAGCTAACTGGCATTGCCATATTTTGTACTGTTTTGGTAAAACTGGAAACCTGAAGGTTGTCCACCTACCACTGTTCCCCACCTTCTCCTGGACTGTACGTAGAAACATGCAGACCATTAACAGAATACCATGTGTCAGAAGGAGACCCAGCAATCTTGTAATTCTAATAAATAGCCTAATGAAGAGCAGAGAGATGCTGCAAATGCTCCCTACAGAGATGCCATCCCTGAGTTATTAAAATTCTGCAGTACAACCTGTCTGCCGTCCACTCACTTCAGCTCCTGGTGTCTACCAGCGCTGACATAGCCGACCACCTCTGCCCCCGCCCCACCAGCATGGGGTGTTCTCATCCTCCCACTTTTTGCATGACAGCACAAGCACAAGAGACATTCACACCAGAGACCAGCCTTCTGATGTCGCTCCCTGTGCAGATCCAGAAGAGATCCCAGCCTCATCCCTGATATTTTATTTCCAGTGTCTTCTCTGTAACTCCTTCCTCCATAGGTTAATGAAGACTTAAGCACTCTGTCTCGGCAGCACTGATGTAAAACGGCTGCTTATTGCCTGTTCCATCTCACTGATTTTTATTGTGATACTTAAACCAAAATCGCAAACTATTATACTTCATAGCCTGCAAATAAAAGCAGAATGTTAAAAAGCAGAGGCTATAACCTCTGATCCAGTCAAAATTGCTCTAAACTTCTAAGGCTCATAATCTTGAGACAACTTTACTCGGCTCCAAAGGGGCAAGGAAGGGCATGCATTATCATCCACACCATACAAAGGACTTTAATTTTAACGCTACAATTTTTATTCTACCCCTTCTGAAAGATAATGGAAGAAAACCTAAATCAGCATGTAAAACAGCTAGTTCTGTTTACTTCAGCAGAGATAGTCCAGTTTACATCAGTGAGAATTTAGCTCATTAGTTAGAAAACTTGAATAACCTACAGCAAGTAGGAGACATTGGTTCTTTTCTCTGGACCCCACAGAGAAGTCACTGAGGTGATGGCAGTCAATTTTCCCTGTTTCCAAAGACCCACCTGTTCTGCAAATCATTACAACTACAAACACTGCATTTCCATTTCTGCAGTTCGCTGGAGCCACTTGGGCAGTACGATACCATTTTTAGAGCCAGGAGGTCCTGGGGTCAGGTCCACAGTGGCTTGGGCACAGAAATCGAATAGGAGAAGGGAGAGAGCTGGCTCTCAGTCACATTTTCAGCTTCCTGATCTTGGGGAAAGCCAGAGGCCAGTTGAAACTCTGGCTCAGCTTAGGGGAGAGAAGAGACTGCTTTTGTGCTCTAACCTCACTCCTTAAGTACATACAAGTATGTTCTGTAATTTTGAAACAACGTTGTTTTTAAGGACTTGCCTTAGATATAACCAAGTAAACCAAGGTGGATTTAAGTCCCATATTCCAACACACTTCCCATATAGGCAGTGGAAAAACACTACTGAACCAAATACAGGCTGGCTGGACCCCTTTAGTAATGCTATTTTATCAAGTGGTAAGACATTTGGTATGTAGAAAACTGAGGAGTGTAAAAGGAGGGACACAAGAATCAACAAGAAACAGAACTAAGAAAATTCTGAATCAACAGTGACGATAAAGTTGACGCTACTCAGAATTTCTAGTTTTACATAGAGTGAAAAGTCAAAATGTTTAAGTTGCAAGGATGAAACAGTTTGAGGATTTCTGATTTAGCCCAAAGCAGGGAAAATTGGTACTCTCATGAAAGGAGTCCGTTTATGCAGAACCTGTACACATTTCAGAACCTGTTTTTCTGCTTCTGGTTTCCTCACTGGTAAATCTGAGGAGGGTGCTAGAAGCCAATAACTTTGGGGAAACTAGAAAAGAGGAAAAGCACCTATGAAGATCTGCAAAATTAGACATGGCAGTCATTCAGGAGGACCCGTTACCCTAAGACATGTCCACTAAAACAGGGAGGTTTTCTGGGTTGGAGCAAAGTCCTAAGGACCACTGCTAGACCCTTGAGCAGCAACTGAGGAAACTGCCTCAGCACCTTTGTAGGTAATCCTGGCTTAATGGGACACTGCGAATTCATCCAGCACTAAGCGAAACAACACAGATAAGATTTTTAAGTGACTCATCTTTTGGGGTACACATGTCAAGACATCTAAATCTGTTAAGGAACCTAGGAGGGACTAGACTTCAAAGAAGAAGTAGATTTACAGATAATAGGTTTACAGATCAGGTTCTTTAAATGCTGCCTAAAGGTAGGGAATAAAAATGATGTTAAATAAAATAACTACTACCAAGGCAACCCAGAGTCTATATTTGCTATTGAAAAATCTTGTTTAAGATCAGTAGAATTCAAAGTAATTCACTCCTGTACACAGCAGAAATGAGTAAATTCTAGCTAGAGGAAGCTGAAGGTGCAAAAGGCTTGAAAGTATTCAAAAAGGGGTTGAAAAACCTCTTCAACAAAAAAAACCCAAACTGTTGAGATTTCCTAGAAATACACATTAAATACATATTTTCTAGAAATATAATTAAAAACAAATAAATAAATAAATAAAACAAAAAATAACCGAAACAAACCAACCCCTTTATTGTGGGTAAAGATAACATTTATAGCTCAAGAAGCGCCTGAGCCACCAGATCCTGGGATAATGTTATGGGGGAAGTATCTCTGTATGTCTGATCCTTTCTCCTGTGATCCACTAGTCTCCCACTACCTGGCCACTTTAAAAGAGAGGATATCTGGCTGAGCAGGCCTTGGTCCGAATCAGTGCAGATGTTTTCCTATCATTATGTTCTTATGCCTGAATATCTTTGTGAAGGTAATAATATACGGAACATGTTGAGCTCCTGGTATCTGTGAAGATGACACTTGTCTGTACCTAGTACTTCTTGTGGTGTAGCTTTTATAATGACCCCTGGGTTTTTTTCACTTTAGAAAGAAGGAAGATTTTAAGGAACTCAGCCCAGCAGTTTGGACCCTTCAATGCCACAAAAAAAAAAAAAAAAAAAAAAAAAAGAAAAAAAAAAAAAAAAGGCTATGGAAATACCTAAAAATAGATGTCATTAAGGAAATAAAACAGTTTGATGTAACACAGTAGCAACATAAAAGTTCCTGCAGTTTACCTCTATGAGACAGTAAAACCAAGAGAGATCTAACTAATGCAACCTAACTCTGTATCTCCCATTCTCAGGAACTGATCACCCCAAAATCTTCACAGCATCCCCAGGTGACAGTGAAGTACTATTGTATCCTTTTTACATCATCAGGGAAGTGAAGCACAAGCAGAATAAGTGATTTACGCATGGTCCCGCAGGAAGCCTGCAGTGCACCGCAGCATTAAAACTGAGACTCCTTATTCTTGGACAAAACTGGTGCCCTGAGGCAGGCCAGACTCTTGCATGGAGAGTCCAGGTCAGCCCTCCTCTTGCTTCTCCCCTCCTCAGAGGCATCCCCTAAATGCTCTGAGCGTACTGTGATCTGCCGCCTCGAGAGCCGCGGCTCAAAGCCAAGGGAATTCAGTTTCCCCTCTTGAAATCCTCTCTCTCTCATGGTAATGAGCACTTTAATCTATCAGGAAAATGTAGAGCTTCTTGGCGCTGCTTTTTATTTCTGATCTGTGTTTTCTCTCTTTCTCTTTTAGGTTAATTTATCTGATTACATGCAACGCACTGCAGCCGTGTTAAGGTACCAGTCGAGTTTCCACTTGGAGGCTTGAAGGAAAGATTACCATTAAAACGTGACTTCCATCCACTCATCTGAAATTACTATTGATTGCCAAAGAAAAATATTTGTGCTGTGAAGCTGGGAGCTATGATGTTGAACCGTATTAACATAATGTTAGCATAGCTACGGGTGTTTAGTGGCACGCAATCAGATTTGAAATGAACGTTGATTATAGATTGAGATTAATGTTCACATATTCATAGGAACACAATGAAAAGAGCAATTTCCTTTCTACTACAGATCAATGGTTTCCCCATTCAATTACACAGCTGTAATAATTGCATTATGCGGAAATATTTCTTAATGGCTTATTTCATTCTTTCTGTTTGCCTCGTGTGTGTGTGCGAGAGAGAAAGATCTCGTGTACTTGCACGCACGAAAGCATGTGTGAAATCTTTTGTCAGTGGTATTTGCCAAAGGCTGCATCCAATGCAAAATACTTTAATTACTAGTGCAAATCTGTAATCTTTGGCTAAGCTAACAATCTCTTGGCGTTTTCCCACTATTCTCTTTATTCTCCAGTAGTACCCTCAGATTTCTCTGCTTATTTAAGGTCTTAACATCTGGATCCCGCTGCACAGCAGATACACCGTTTTGGGGTTTATGTGTGGCTCTGAATCCCCAGTGTTGGCCAAAATGTCACCATCACACCCAGAGACACCCCACTGGATTCATGCCTGTGTGTTCCACTGATATAGTACTAATAGAAGCTGGACTTTTGTTTAGAAGCACTGCAGTCAGGTGCTGCTGACACTCCTTAGTGCTGTCCATCTGCTCATAGCAGTTGCAACTAGGAAGCATAAGACTAGTTAAGCGAAATAACTTCCTATGAGTTTCCAAGCTTGTTCTTATGACTCAGGAATTTGGACTCAAATTCAAAATGAGGCCTTGAATATCGAAGGCACATCTGCAGAAACAGGACATAACTGCTAGACATCCTATTTTCTCTTACAGTCAAAACAAGGGAGGACACATTCTGAAGGGAAACTGGGTAGTGAATGGAGACTAACTTCAAAAATACCTAGGGGAATAGGGTAGAGGAATCTTATCTTCCTGTTTTAGTGCAATGCTTCTTGAGGAAGTTCTTCTGGTTTTCTTCAGAAATAATTTCCCTCTTTTCCTCTTTTTTTTTTTTTTTTTCTCAAAACCATATTATCTTCGATGTATTCTCCTTCTATGAAAGGACTACCTTTACTTTCCGAGTTTGGTGGGTCAGCAGCCCACAGGAGAATAATGTGTCTTATGAGAGAACAGATGTATCTCCGAAGAAGTTCTTGTGGTGGGTTTAAAAGAAGGAGTTTTGCACAGAAAAACACCAAGTCCTTCAGAGAGAGACATGCTGTAAGAATAAAAGAACAGTATCAGGAGCTGATGGAACAGCTTACGGTACATTACTTGGCTCCGCTTTCGGAGATGTTCTGTTACCAAACCTTTTGACTTCAAATGATTTCAAAACATCTCTGCAGAGATATTTTGTTAGACAGCAGTGTTGACTGCAATGCATGTGCAGAAGCATGTTCTCCAAGCTACCTCACAACAGAAGCCTGCAACATTTCCAAGCTCTGTATCAGACACATCCAACAGATCATATTGCTGGCAACAATCAAAAAATAAGATTACAATTAAAAAACTTTCACAAGGCACAATTGAGTAATGCACTTCAGAGGTTGTTCAGCTGTGAAGTTGAGGGTAAGGGTGCTCTGGTCATGCACTACTTCTGCTGACTGTGCTCTCTGCACTAGTGGGAGCTACAAGAAACCCTAGCAGTCATCATGGGATATCTGTGCTGTTTATTTAAACTGCCTTGACTTTCCCAGGAGTGTTCATTTTTTGCTCTATGGATAAAAGCTTTCAGCAACACAACACATAGGTTTTCCTCAGCGTGGTGTGGCTTGTTGTTGTCTTACTTGCATTGCTAACCCTTTGAGGTAAAGAATCAATTTTTGCAGGTTGTTTTTTTTCTTTGCAGAACATCCAGGGAAGAAAAAAGGATGTCCATGTTTTGGTATATCTTGTCATTCCACATTGTAGAAGAAAACCACAAACTACGAGCAGCACATAAGCAGGATCCAAAGCTAGGTGTCAAACTAGTTTTAGCTGCTTTAGAAGAAGAAACCACACCATTTGATACATGGAAGGAATTACTAGATAGGGTTTACAAGAATTGCAGAGTCACTATTCTCCTTGTGATGCTGAGTCATCAGACGGTAAGAAGTGAGCAAGAATGAGGCAATATGACCCACTCATTCAGCATTTCAGCTGTCTCCCTTTTTCCCCTTTCCTCAAAGTTTCACATCACTGTTCACTCGTCTGAGTTCGTCAGAAGTCACATGGGGGGACAGGCACAGTTTCACCTCACGTGCATTTTCAGTTACCAGACAGTGGTGTTTCACAAAAACTGGTGTATTTGAAGGGTCTTGCCTAGAGGAGAAATAGATAGAAGCAATCATTACTTTTATGAAATTATTTGGGCTTTTGGGAAGCGGGATAAGAGAAGTTAAATGAACGGAGAATGTGGAAGAAACAAAATAAGTTTGATAAATCCCAGTGAACAGAAAACAGCATTCAAAGTCTATGATGTTTAAGACTTTGAAAACTTAGCAATTCTGAATGCATATATTTCTGAAGACCTTTAGGGGAAGTTTTAGAAAAGACGTTTTAGTTTCCCAACTTTTTACTTAACAAAACACCAAACTGTTAAGTCTGTTTTGAAGGTCCTGGTTATTTTTTGTGTTTCAGTCACTCCTAATGGTATGGTTCAGTCTCACCTGGCTGAAACTTATTTGAAAAATAGCAGATACTTATGTTTGCATAGATGCCAAATTGCCTCAGGCACATCAGTGTCACTGCTGGTAAATGTTCTGCTCACGGAATCACTCTACATTCACATTAGCAACGAGGAACTGGAGTCTGACACAGTACTGGTTTTACCCGACCCTACTGGCGGCCTGAATTTAGCTGTAGTGTTTGCAGGTCTGCAACAATTGGCTTCAGAACTACAGTCCTAAGAATCCAACAGGCGCTTTCAAGGCAAATGTTCCTCACTGTTCTTTAAGAAGGAAATTATTATATAAATGATTAGATTACCAAGGCAGCAAATGCTGAAAAGAGGCTAATGTCTTTATAAATAAATTGCTGAAAAGAATCACAACGTATACAATTAACAGAGGAGAGAAAGAAAGAGAGTATCTAATAATCCTCCTGCCCCAGACTTCTCTCAGAAGGTAAGGGAATCATTAAATTCATCAAGCTTTGAATGAGCTTCTTCTAGTAAAGAGATCTGGTTTTAGTATGAACCTCTTTAGAAATCTAGGGAGAGATTCATCTGACCTGACTCCAGACAACTCTAGAGTGGACAACTGTGTGATCCAGTCATCCATGATTCATATATATGATTGAGTCAATGGAGAGAAGTAGGGATTTCTAAATAATGATTAATGATCAATTTTTGTCATGCACATCAAGATGACATGAATTGTGCTTCAAAACTGCTGATTATTCTCCATAATTTATAGAAGAACTTACACAACTAGCTCATATGGAGATGTTTAAACATTTACAGTTCGGATATCTACAGTGAAACACTGGAAAAAGTGAATCTCACACTTTTTCCAAAATAACATGAAAAATACAAAAATCTGAGTATGTGTATGATCACAGTAACGCATTTTCCTTAACAAACAGGTATCTGACTTTTAAAAATTATAACAACATTTAGTAGTTCATTATCATCTCTTCCTTTTCTTCAGCGAAAAGAAAAAGGAAGCAGAATATACTACAGTCCTGTTCAACCACCAGTTAATTTGAAATCACATCCTATTAGATGGGAAACATAAACGCTTTGTTCAACAGATTATTTTCTACCGATTTTCTGAGTGGCCTATAATTTGGCCTAACACTTTACCTTAGAAATGTGAAAGCATATGGCATGATCTTCAACTCTTAATAGCCTTCAAGAAGCTGAAGTTGGATTATTTGGGGTCATGGGTAACAACTGAGAAGTCAGAGGTCAAATTCAAAACCATATTACATCTCTAGAAAAAATTACCTTTCCAATAACTTATGGCATGACCTCTAGCTCCGATTAGTCTATGAGGGGCTCTTGTCCTCCATTCACACATTCATGTATTCAAATCTACACACCAAATATGAAGAAAAAGTTCTTTCAGCTTGACTGTTATGGTAGAATACTTTTTTTCTTTCTTTTCTTAAAGACAATTGAGGTTTTAGAAATACTGTATTTATTTTAAATACTTTGCCAGTGAGGCTGATTTTAATCATTTACATGAGTTCCACCACTACTGCTCTACAGAGTGCAATGGAAATTTCATAGGAGGTCAAATAAGTAGATTTTCCTCTTTTGGGGACAGATACACTTTTAAGAGGGACATTGATATCCAATAGTCATCTCAATTTGTGACATGCTTAATTCTGTGCATGGTTACTATAGATGTCTTTGTAGAGGAGAGAAAATTCATATTTTAATATTCTGTACTCAAAGGCTCTGTCCATATTGCTTGTGCAGGTGCACAAGTCTGCATGATTGATAGGGGCAGCAGACATCCTGGTCATCAACACAGTGAAAATTAATATTCAGGTATCGGTAAGGCAGGCATAAGGGACAGAAGGTCTGGAGATACAGCAGAACCTAATTTGCGTTTATCCATTTACTTACCCTGAAGCAAATTTCTCAGCAAACTGGAGCTGCCTTCCCCGGGATAACATCCTCAAATAAACAGTGATGAAGCTTCTTTCTGCCTACTGGTTCAGACCTCTCAGGAAACAACATGACTTTATTGTTCTGTACTTGATCATATGCAGAGCTTGGCCAATACCAACTGCCTTTACACTTGTGAAAGAAACAAAAATGTGACAAAATGAAAGTGGAAAGACTTAGAGAAAAAAAAAAGTCCCTATGTTGTCTATCACTGCTGCATAGGCAAATATGGTTCAGTATATCTCTGAAGCATCAACATGCTTTCAGAACAATAATATGTAATGTCATTGGTCAGATATTAATATTTAAATAACAGCTCAAAGAAAGACTAAAAAAATCTACCCATTGTCACAAGAAATGTCGGATAATGACAAGTTGCTTGCTTTATTATCTGTGCTTCTCCTGTCTTACACTGGGAAGCTTATGGAAGAACTATAATTCTCAGATGTGTTAGACATGTACTTAGGAGACCATTGACCAAAGCTTGTAAATCAGTGTCTTGTGAAAGTTGAGTTATTGTCATAAGGAGTGTAAACATCGTGTCTTTGAGGAAGTGAATCTCTATTTGCATCAAAGGCAAAACAGTTTTTGCTCAAAAGGAGAAATATCTGTCTAAATGTAATATTTTTTTTTTCCAGATATGTCTACAAGTGGTGCTAGAAGCTGCATCTGCACAGACTGGGCATCCAAAAGAATTTGACTTCTGCACTCCAGGCTAGAGCTGAATTTCATCTTTCAGACTCATTGCTGAAGCATGTCGAAACACTTGTCTCTTATGGGGTAACAGGAATCTTCAAATTTGAGAATTCAGCATGTATCATCACCCTGGATTCTTTACTTAATCACTGTTAACCAGAGTGCCTTGTGTAGGGATGTCCATGAGGTAGCTCTATGTTTTTCCTTTTACTGTTAATACTTCCATATTACAGTCTTTAGCCTTCAAATGACATGCTAGAACGAAAACTTACTCTTTGGGAAATAGTAACCTGGTAGTAAGAACATATACGTTGTAGCATGCTCTGCTATGTGGCTGACATCTCTGTCTCCGTGAGTTGTTCCTCCTTTGCACTGGTATCCTCTGCCCTTGCTCTGGGTATTCAGAGTCTTGGCATCAGCTGCTTTTGTGTTATGCTGATGAAACAAATACACAGATTTCTTGCTTTCACAATATGAAAAAGGGCAAGTTCCTTTTCTGGGCATGTTGTTTTTCCACCAAGCTCTGTTAGTTTCCTTCCCAGTTGAAAAGTATGATTGGGAATGCCTGAGTGTTGTGCTGTTTGGAGAGCGACCTACCTCTGCCTGTAGCTCAGCAGCAGGGCAAGGACCTGGAAAACACAGCTACACAAGTTGGTGGGACTGCTAATGTGCTTAGGGGTAGGTGCAGATAAGTTTTGTAAGAAGCAGTATTTGGAAAGCCATGCTGAACAGTCTTCTGCAATAAATGCCGAGCCTATACTGAGGTGAAGACAGATTATGGCTTTTTACCACCATTCTTGCATTCAAGGAATGAAGAACACAGCCCTATTGGGAGAGAGAATGAAAAATTCGAGTAAGAGACTTTACATTAGGCTGAAACCTTCATCATCACAGGTTAGAATTATGAAAAGGCAACCCTTGTGCTGGGGTTACGCTAGGTAGCACCTTGTAACTGGAAGGGCTTGTATGTCATGCTACATTGAAATACGCAAACACTTTTCACCTCAGCTCAGTAAGTTCTTGGCATCAATCACAACCGCCTCCTTCTTCACCTGAAGTGGTTTACGCAAAACTGCCCATAATTCACTCTTTCTGAGGTTCACTAGCTCAACGAACCAAATCAAACCACCACTACAGATTACAGGAGCCTTACTGCTGCTCTCCTCCCTCCTCACCACAGTCAGCAGGAGGTAAGTAGAAAGGCACTTGTAGTGCACCCTGTCTGTGTGAATTGGACTCATTCATCACTTTGTATTTGAAATTCCAGATTCACCCTTTTCTCTTCGCTTTCCCCAGCAGTTTCCTTCCCGTCCGGGTAAAAGCCAAGCCAGATGTTGTTTTGTTCTTTTATAGCAATATTACTGTTGCTTTCTGTGTGTAGATGTTGGGATCAGAAATGCCAACATTGTACATGTTCAATGTTTTCTTTTTAACTTTTTCCTCTATACAGTCCCCCATCCAATACGCAGTTACACAAACTGTTCACACATATGCTGAGTCCTCAGGATCTACGGACCAAAGAAAGCGGTATGAGTACAGACTGCTGTGCCAGCACAGGCACGGTTCAGTTCCTTGCTGCAGTGGCCAGGCACTCTCCTACTGGAAATTTTACCTTCTAGTCATGAGAGGGTGGAATCAGAAAGCTGCAAAGCCACCTTATCCAGTAGAACTGTAAAGAAGAATGAGTGCCATGACTGTCTTCTGATAGCTCCGAACTGTGGGCCAAAGATTTCTTACGGTAAAGCATCAAAGGAGGGTGCTGAGTTGTAATATGAGGGGCTATGGAGGAGCAAGAGGATATTCTTCTTTCCTTCCTTCCTTCCTTCCTGGGGATTCCTGGCAGTTAAGCTGAGCTCAAATGCATGGAAAGACGCAGGAAGCTATTTCAGTGGATGAGGCCTCTGGCACGTACACTTCAGTCTAGTGAGCATCTTGGCGAATGCTTTGCAGTGTGGGAGGTTCCATGCTGAGATCAACAAGTCTTCCAACCTTCAGAGCTATTCTGGTTCAGATGGAAGCCCCCCATCTGTTATTATCCTCAAGAATCTCCCTGCATAGCAGAGTCATTCCTGGATGTAAAACCACAGCTGATCAGGTGCTACTTGCACTTTTTCAGTAAGTGGAAAACTAGAGAATTCTGACTTACTGCATGTAGTAAACACCTTCCTGAAAACTGTATTAATCTCTGGGGGGTGGGAAGCCAAGAAAAGCAAGGCAAAGGGCAAACGCAGCAGTCTGTATTTTACCTAAAGACCTGAATTTGTTTGCCAGTGAGAATGAGATTTATGTTATAGGCCTGCTGCATTAGTGACCATTTGTCAACAATGTAAAACCATCACTTAATGGAGTATGACTGCCAATCTCCAATAAAGGAAGAGCTCTGATAGGAATAGCAGAGTTTGATTCAAGTGAAGCTTGAGGTACGCTACCAAAATACTGAGGGGACTGAGAAGAGGATCAGAAGAAGGAGAGGCACTTGTCACAAATAATTTAATCAATTAATTTAGTCCATTTCTTTTTATCTTTGCTTGCAAAATGTTCACAGGCTGATTGCCATTTCTTCAAATTTATTTTTTATTCAAATTTACTCAATGGTATCTTTTGCCTTTTTTAAAATAAATAATATTGACTGATTACAAACAATTATCTGGGAGAATATACTGTTCAGTATTCAATATATGGTCTGATTTAGCTAATGACTTGGTCACATGGCTCACGAAGCATCATTTCTCCTCTATAAGTGACAGCTATAAATCTTGCGAGTCAGGAAGAAAATCAGAATTCACCAGGGATAGTAAGGGAGTAGGATCTGATAAACAAGCTAAGGGAGTTTTATATTTGGAGCATCCTAGAAGAAAAATCAGTCCTCCTGAGATTTGCTGGTTGGGTGCAAAGACTATATTGAAATATAGGCCCCTGCCTACAGCACAGAGACAGAAAGTCCCTTTTATTGATCTTTGTATGTCCTAACTAGTCCTGAACCTGTAACAAATGCAGAACAGAAACTGTGTGTAAGAGTGGGAACACACAGGGCACGTCAAAGTCTCGGGTTTACCATTGTGCTCTCTGACCAGCATGTTCTGAGCCTCAGTGGAAAAGACCATTTTGCTGTTACTATAAGACAACAGTAAATACTTTTTTTCTCCTCCTGGTAAAACAAAAACCTAACAAAACCAAAACACAAGAATTGTGACTGAAGGAGAGACTGAAGTGTCATCTCAGTGTTTGTCCTAAACTGAGGGATTTTACATCCCAGCCACTCCCCCAGGGCTGTGCCTGAAGTCTGTGTCTAGTTCAAAAAAACTTGGACAGATGAGCGCACAACGTGAGGTCACGGGAGGGACAGTGCTCCTGTTCTGAAGTGCATGGAAATGATTAGATGCTGAATCTCTGCTGCTGGAAAATGTTATGAAAAGGTTAAATAATCATCTATCAGGAAAGACACCCTTTGAATTAATCCCACTTTGTGCCCAGTCCATAGTCTAGACAATCTCACGAGGTTCCTTCCAGTCCTTTTTTGGGGGGTATGATTCTTGATATAAGAAAAAAGGTCTCCAGGTCCTGAGCAAAAGACCATTTATTCCAGGCTTCCATCTCCTGAGATTCTTCCAAAAGGAGGATAACCCAAGTGACTTCTGAATACAGCTACTTGAAGTTCATCCTTTAACAGATTCCATGAAAGTGCATAACACCAGGAAAAAGTGTGAGTGCAAATCATGTAAATCAAACTTATATTTGAACAAAGTCTGCAGTATTATTTCATCTTTTGCAGCATCTCCAAAGTCTAAGGAGATGTGATTCTGGTCTAATGTGAAATATAGGACTACGATTAGATCAAACTATCAGGAAAAGCATGGAAGAGCAAGGCTGAGGGGCTCTGGCAGAGCTGCATGGAACAGGCTGCATATCACCTGCCTGCATGGGAGAGCCTCTGGGGCTTTCTGCTCATTGCAGGACTATTCTTCTCAACTTTACATTAAAGCCAAATTTAGTAACACAAACAATATAATAGAGTCATACAGGAAAAAAAGCTCCGAAACTGTGAATCCATAGCATTATTACCAGGACAGGCGTACTTCAAAGCAGCTGTTAAGATGTAGAGGTGCTTACGTGCATGAAAATCCAAGCTTTATAGTAAGAAACGTGTACATTCTGTTTTATAAATCCCAGTTTCACCCCATTGTCTATTTCTTCCACTACTTTCACCTTCCAAAGAAAGCAAACATGTCCCATCACCAGCAAATGCTTATTCAGTGCCCGTCTTCCCAGTGCTAATGGCTTTTTCAGATGGAAGAACCAAATGAAAAAAATAAACAATTAATGGGCACGATTCATTGTTTTTTACATGCCTTAATATTTTACTTTCCAGATTGGCAGCATCAGGGGAAACCCAACACTTGGAGAAAGAGCAGTGCATATGGTGAATATGGGGGAAGAATTTTGAAGCTGTAATTCAACTAAGTGAGAGCTGAGAGAGATTTTTTCCTTCTTTTCATTCTCTCTTTCCTCCTCCCCTTTTTTTTTGCCCCCACTTTTTTTTTTTTCAGGCAATGATTTTATAGCACATATCATCAAATCCATATTAAACAGAGTTCCTGGGCTAATACTTTCCAGCCTTGACTTGCAGACATAGCAACTGTTCCAAAGAGTACTTTAAAATGTTCTAGCTGTATAAATACACAAGACCTCAATGTTTCCCTTGCGGACTAAACCAAAAACAAGTTAGATTAAAAATAAATTTATTTTTTAAGTGTTTCAAATTATGTATTAGCCAACAAGAAAAAAAAAAAAAATCTATCACATGAAAAGGACTTGATGTTCCTAATAATACTTTTAAGGTGACCTCTAATTTGATATTAGCTCTGGGTGCAAAAAAAGGCCTCGGAGAAAGTCTACAAATCTTAAGGTATACAGGGTAGACTCACAGAAGAAAATAAAATTCAATAAGACAATGACTTGTTCTTGGCTATCTGCCTTGGATTAGAGGTTCCCTTAACGTGTCAGATGAGCTAGCACCATACAAAGCATTGGGAGAGTTCAGAGCCGAGCTGCAGGTTGCACAAAGGAGCTGTTGTATCATTGTAAGCAATTGAAATAAGTTTCCCTTCATAGTAGTAAAATCTGTCAGGGTCCACACAACATCCCACTCCAGCACAAAGTGGTTTTCTGCACAGAGGTGTGAAACTGGAACAGCTCCATGTGAATTAAATGACCAAAATGCCTCTGGATTCAGTGGTGAGAGCTTTGTCCAGCCTGATTTTAAACTAACCATCAACACTCTTGCCATTTTCAACGAGTCTTTTGCCATCAGATTACATTTTCTTAATTAATTTTTTGCTACGTATTAATTGTCTGTTATTAAATGCAAATTTGCAGAGTATTAAACCATACAACAGATCCATATTATATCGACTATCACAGTAAGATCTCAATAAGCACGAGTGTTTTACTTTGTTTTAGAAATCAATGGATACTTAATTAACATGAGGTAATAACTCTTGCAACTAGAGGAATCCCTTCAGATTTAAGTGAAATCATTGCTGTTTGTTAAATTGGAGCACAGATACATTTGAATAATTTGAAAGTTCTCTACACACAAGGATGAACTGAAATACTCTCTGTTCTTCCAGCTTGGTGCAAAAATTGATGCTTTATTGCCAACATCCTCCTAGCCTGGACACTCAGACACCCACCCAAGAAAAAATGTGGAGGACTGCTCAGAGGCCAGGATGCCTGGCTCAAGGAATGCAAACCCATGCCATTTCCCAAAGCATTAGACAATTCTTCCTGACAATAGCTGGTTGTTGCTAGAAACCATGTTTACTAAAGGTTAGAACACCCATATAAGAAACAAGGACTCTTCCCATGAACGCTGAGTTGACTCTCACACATTGAAAAACCTCAAGAATATTTCACATTTCCACTCATTCTGAGTGCTTAATTTGAATTTAGAGTTGCTCAGCCTGTCTATCCTTCCAGCCCTTGATACTGCAAAGGTTGCTGCTGATGACATTACTCTCTAGTAAGGACTTGTGGTTGTCAAGCCCTGGAACAGGCTGCCCAGGGCAGTGATGGAAGGATTGAAAAGCCATGTAGATGTGGTGCTGAGGGACATGGTTTAGTGGTGACCTGGCAGTGCTGGGTTAATGGTTGGACTTGATGATCTTAAAGGTCTCTTTCAATCAGAATTATTCTATGATTCTAAAGTCTCTTGATGGCACACAGACTGATATTCCATGGGAGTTGGGTGTCTGCAACTCAGACACTCTGCTGATAATTCTTGTTTTGAATTTCTCTTTTTCTTCACCCTCAGTAAATCTAAAGAGTATTTGCACACATGTAGTGTTTCCAAGACAAAGTTAAGGGAGCATCTAATGTTGGGGCGTGGAATTAAGGAAGAATTAGTATAAGACCAGCCAGCAGAAAGAAGATGATGAGAAAATCAGTGTGGTTGGAAGGAATATTTTCTAGAAATTCTGGGAATTCTAGTATTTCCGATAAGTATATGGCCTACATTGTTACACTTGTCCTTGTGTCCAAAATAAAACCAGTGACAACTTTCAGGTAAAACTAGTGCATCTGCTTTGCTGTGTCACTACGCATTCTTCAGTATAGCAACATCTGGGTAGAATTTTTGGAGGGAAGGGTGTAAGCCTTGCTTTCATGGGTTACAAAGATCATTTATACCATAAAAGGAAATAATTGACTTCATTATTTATTTTTATTACTTGTTAGTTAAAAAAGAAGAATAAAGAGTTTGATGGTTTGGGGAAACAAGAGAGTTTCCTCTTGGTTTGAGTCCCTCTTCCTCCCCTCCTCAGACTGACGACATCACCACCTCTCCTCAGCGCTCAGAGCTGTCAGCGAGAGGCTGGGGATCCTGCATCCTTAATCACTGCATCAGAGAGGGAGGGGGGCCCATGGGGGTGAACAGCGTAAGGAAAGAGCAAAACTGACTTAGACGGATCGCATCGTTTGTGCCAAGAGTGCAGACTGTACACCTCAATCCAGCACCGACACTAAATAATAGTAAACCCTGAGATTATGAATAGGCTGTGGAGTACAATGCCTGGATATGAACTTTATCAGATAGAGACCTAGAGATTAACCTCCTGGCCCCCTAATCGGGATTGTGCTGGAACACCATTTATTACTGGAGCTGGGCAGGGGGTGAGATGGGAAGGGAGGGGGCAGGCAGCTGCCTGCCTGCGCTGCACAGAGCTGGGCCAATTTCACAACATGCCGCTCTGTCTCCTGCTGAAGGTTTTGTTTTGTTTTCTTCATTGGATTCTAGGGTAAAAATTCTTGGAGTCTTTATTTACTGCCAAGTGGAACCACTGTGTGACTCCGGAAATACCTGTCGCCTAATTAAATTGTCTAGAGAGGAATTTTGGAAAGCGCTTCTAATTCAGGAGCTTAATTTAGGCTGGGCCCGTGCACCAGAGCTTTCTGTCTTATTATTAGATGGAATTTTAATCATTGCAGATCTCCCCCCACCTCCAGCATTTTTTCCTCTCTCCCCATCTCCTAACAACCTGATTCTGGCACAATTCCCTTCCCCTTTAACACTCCAGAGCTAAAAATAATATCCTCTTGGTACTAGCCAAATAAAAAAAATTGAAAATAAAATAAATAAAGAAAAAAGAGTGAGCAAGCACTGAACCAGAGGTGTTTAATTAGCAGGAGTGAACTGGAGATGGGTTCGGCAATCATTTTACAGCAGCCTCTCTAGAGACAGACCAAACATGTTACGAGAAAAACCCAGCTCATGGGTCCCAGGAGTGAGGAAGGTGGTGTGTTCTCAGGGCAGCTTAAGCCTGTAACATCTGTAAAGATGCAACCCTCATACGCCTGGATTAAAACAAATGAAAAAAAGGTATTGTGGTGTGTGAAATGATTCTGTAAGCAAACAGCCCTAAGTGAATGTTTCAATCTGGCCAGTTGTTCTGTACCCTGCTATTCTTTTGCAGTTAAATTGAACCTTTCCACGTAAAAGCACAGAGAAAGGAGATACAGGACACAGGAGTAATGGAAAGAGCACAGGGTGGGCAGTGATGGCACCCACGCAGATCACAGATGTCACTTTTCTGAACCCAACACCTCAAGGCGGTCTTTGCCTCAGAGGTGATTAGGCACCATGAATGTAACTTTAGGCACATCTGAAAGCCTCAGATGTGAAGTATAAAGCATGGTTAAACTGACTAGGTCAAACTTTTTCAGACAGTGGCTGTATGTGTGTCCAGGGCCAAAGGTAACTGGCATCTTCACACAATCACCACAGAAAAAATGCTGGAGAAACTCGATAGCCAAGTTGAGCACACCACAGGCTGCAAAAGAAGGAAGAGTTTTACCACGTCCACTGGAGTTATTCTCCAGTACAGCAATGTAACTGTCACCTTCAGCATTTTTCACTGGAAATAAAAAGGAGATCCCAGAACCTTCATTTTTCCTTGTAAAACAGTTTCCTTATGGCAATTCGGTTTCACTAGGGTTACAGGAAAACTAAGGAAATTCCTCTTGCTAATCAAACCTCTATGAGATAATTATAACACATGAGCAACTCTGCTCTAGTATAAAGTTTTAAATCGGATCTTTGTGTGGACAGCGTATTAAAGAGGGTTTGCTCAAATTGTGTGTGCTGCAGCACTTTCCCTACAGCTGTTTTAATTCTTCTGCATTGCATCAGCTCTGGGCATCTGCCTTCCTTCACACTCGAGTGCCCTGTGGTCCATAGCTCTGTGCTACTGTACCGTGGGGAAGGAAAAACTTGCATACTCTAAGGACTGAAATTTGAGATTTTCTGTTTGGACAAAGCTCAGAAACCTCCCTCTCCATCTCAGCAGCAGGATTTAGACTGAATTCCCCTCTAGGATTCTCCTCATGTTGCAGGGAGGGTTTCTGATTTCATCCAGATTTGTAGGCCAAGACACCACAACATCAATACTGCTTTTAAACCCAGAGAAAGCAATAGAAGCCACAGGAAAGAGAACAGGATAATGCATCAACCTATGGCCTCTTCGAGGCAGAGGCATCTAGAAATACGTATACATCTATATGTGTGTATATCCATAGAGAAATACAGTTATAATATATATCACCATAGAATCATAGAAACCCAGGTTGGAAGAGATTTCAAGGATCATCTGGTACAACCTTTCTTGAGAAAAGCATGGTCTGGATAAGATGGCCCAGCACCCTGTAGGTATGTGATTGGGTATATGTAATATATCTGGGTTTATGTTTCCTTCAAGCCTACTTCTGCACAAAGCACACTGCTACCTGGAGAGGAGGTGAAATGCCTGCCTGACACCCAGTCTGGACAGTCAAGGGCTCCCAGTCCAGCCTGGGACCTGGCACCAGATCTGCCAACCTGAGAACATTAGAGGTTACACAGGAATGACTGGAAATTTGAACTCAGCCCTTGTTCAAGAGATTCATTTGTAACATCAAACTGAAATGCTTTGGTTTTGGAACACATACATGCATTCACATACATACATAGAGACACACAAAAACTCTAAACTTTTGACATCTTGTAACTTTGAATTGGCTTTATTGTTCAGCTGTATTTACTGGGCTGGATCGCCTGCTAAGACCATTAAGTATCAATCATTCATTGTTTCATTAGTGCTGAAATTACTTTCTAATTGACTTTGTATTTAAAAGTAACTTTAGCACAGGCTCAAAGAAGTCCTCCTAGAGGCCTCTCTGTGTCCTGCCTTTTATCTGCAGTCACTGGAACTTAATGGAGATGCCTCCAGCAGAAGAAGGGTATCAGATAGATCACTTGTGCAGGATATTGCTTTATTTTGTATTTAGTTTGATTTTATTTTTTTTCTTCCAGGGTCTGATAATGACTTGATATTTCTACATTACAGGATACTTGTTTGATAACTATCCATTGAGTAGCTAAATCATCACAAAATGACGCAAGAAATACACCAGGACAACGTACTATGAACAGCAGAAATGCCAAAGTGTTCTTGACACTTTCAAAACCCTGGAAATGCTTTTTAAATTATATTATTTTTAATCATTCTGAAAAGACAGATGTTTTTAAGTTAAGTCTATAATTTATGAGCACTTTCCCTCGCCTGATTCTGATTGCTTGCACTGTGGCATGCCAGCCCTGAGACTCAGTAGGACAAGGGCAGAAGGAGAAGCACTGAGGTTTTCCAGGCTAACAGCCACCAACTCCTCCCTTCATCCAGCCAAAATCCACTGAATGGCCGGGGAGCCCTCACCCACACAGCATTGCAGGAAAGGGAAGCAGAAGGGAATGCTGCTTCCCCTACACTAAAGATAGAAGGCAGAGTTCTCCTCTACTTTTGGCAGAGGAACAGGAGGGGCATTTCCCCACCTACTTCCCCTTATGTTGGTCCAACCAGCATGGAAAGCAGCATGCTACAAAACCACAGAGGAAGCAAACTTGCAATGAGAACAGACACGCTGCTAAAAATGTCAGAAGAAAGCAGTTTTGGCTAGGAGGCAATGCATGGGGTGACAGGGTCCAGATCTGGCTTATTAAAAACCATGCCTAGATCTTATCGGGCTGTTACATGGAGACTTCAGCAGCCACTAAGGAAGCTTTTTAAAATGGTCCATGTCACCTGGAGAGATCAGCATTCTGGGGACTGTTAACCTCAGCTAATCTCTAGTGCTCAGAAAAGACCCTGCACCGAGGTCATTGCTGCTATTACGAGGTTATAATAAAATGAATACAGTGTTGATTTGGTTTAAATGTGTCACGCTCTCAGCTAGCACCGAGAGAGATTTCACTGGGCTAGGCTCAGGCCAGCAGTAATTCCCAAGTCATTATCTCACCCTCTCAAAAACTCTTGTTGAATACTGAAGCAGAAATTAGTCTGGTTGATAGCATCAAAGGTTTGAGTTTATGATCTGTCACCTTCTTACAGCTTTATTGCTTAATTTGCAGTGAATGGGTACGATCTCAAGACTGTCTCATGCAGGTGTAGGTATATCACCTTGCTCCTGATGGAGTAGCATTTCTAGAAACTGGGAGCCATATTCCCCATGGACCTGGGAGGATTTCTGCCGATTTGCTTCAGAACGACAGAAGGCTCAGACCTTGGCACACAAAGTATCCGCTCTTCTCCTGTAAAGCGGCTCAGGCTCTACAGCTCTGAGAGCTGAGCTGCTGGCCGCTGAACAGCATCCCCTGAAGCCCATCACAGTTGCACGTAATAAACAGCTTCTGTACTCAGGCCAAGAGCTGCTTTTGCTTTCATTTGTCACATCAGCACCATCACAATCCCATACTTCTGCAAAACCTTCCATGGAGCCATGCCTGATAAAGCTGCCCACAGAGCAGCTCCACTGCAGAGAGCCTACAAATCAGTGTGTGCTCAAGCAGAGCCAGAGAGCATCAGCAGAGAGGGCAGCCCAGGCTGGCCCGTGTCCCACCACACCCAGGCACAAAGGAGAATTCCACACTTACCACTGCCACAAAGTCCGAGAGGGTACCCTGAAGCATCTGGCTGCTGACTTCAGAGGAAGGGTCTTTGCCCGGGTAATCCTTGGGATTTGGCATGCACAAAACAAAATGAATAACAGCTAGCTTTCAACCTAAACATGGCTTTAAAAAGAGAGCAGAGGCACAAGCGAGATGAGAGAGGGAGAAAAAAGAAAAAAAAAGAAACCAAACCCTTCCCGCTCAATAAAGCTTTGTTGTTTTACAGGTGATTCCTCTTATTGTTTTCTGATGTCTCCTGATTCTGATCACCTGCCTTGGGATCCCACCTTGAATGCTTAATTACATACAAGCAGTGCACTAATTTCAAGTGTGCTGTGGCTTAATATGGAGCTCAGTTAGACTGAGCTGTTGTATCCTGTTTTAGTGCACAGTCTTTCTGACCTGTGCCCCTGCGGGTGTTTGATGCTGTCGAGTCTGTTGCATGTTTTGCTTGTGAGCATGGATAGCAGCAATACCCAAAAGGAGCAGATCAAAACAAAGGGCATTGGACACACAATCTAATTTTTACTCAGAGCAGCGGAGCTGACAGCAGTCGTTTCTCTCTGAGCTAACTGGTCGGCATTCAGGTAAATCAAACCGTTTCACACCATTAGCCATGCCATCTGCCAACCTCCTCCCCTCCCCAGCTCCCGGTGGCAAATAGTGAGAGTTGCTGAAGGGAGGAAGGCACTGAAAGGCCTGGGCACTGCTTCAATTCTATGTGTAGTTTAAAAAGGGGTTTTCTGCAAAAAGCTGACCCTGCCTGCCTGACTTGCACAGCACAGGTGCAGGTTTGGAAGCAATTTTTGGTTGTGCTAAGAAATTAAACAACTCCTCTCCAAACAAAAAAAACAAACAAAAACAAGCAAATAAAAAAAAAAGGTTTCATTGCAGGAACCTGTTTTTAAGATCTTACCTTTTATATATCTTGTATATAGGTGAATTTAAGGGTGAAAGGGATGACATTCTATCTGAAGGGCCAGTCTGGAGCTGCTTAAGTGGTTTCTTAAAAAAAATCTTTGCTGGAGGTCAGCAGAGAGAATGGGTGACCTGGCCCCTTGGCTTTCCAGCACGAGACTCAGTGCCACTGTGGGTTCAGAGCAGTAGCAGAGGCTGCCCTGGCATGTCATCACTTTGGCACTTCTAAATTGCTTTTGAATATATTGGCAGTTTGAACAGTGCCAGCTACAGTGGTTTTATTAGATATTTCCTGGAATTTGAAATTAATTTGAAGGTTTAAGTTCCTAAAGTCAGAAGAGTCTCAATTTTCTCTGCCACTTTCATCAAATCAGACAAAAAATTGGATCCAAGTGTACCACAACCCGCCCACCTTGGATAAACTTAGATGAATTAAAACTTATTGTATAAAAATCTCAGGTGCACTCATTTACTGATGATCTTGGCAAAGCCTCATTTTAGACTGTTTAATTTGAATTCTCAGTGTATGTGGACCTCCAAACATGTACAGATTTTCTTCCGTGACTTCAGTAGAGCTCTGCACAACAGAGCAGGTGAAAAATGGGGACAGAACAGCCTCTCATCCTCTGGTCAGCTGAGCAGAAGCAGAACTGACTGCTGTGGTCTCATTGACATCTGTGAGCGTTCAGGTAGACTCGGGGATTGATCTCTGTTCACTTTAATGCAGGATGGAGTTTACGATAGGCAGTCTTATAACTGTTTGCTGCCTCTTTGCCTTGTCACCATGAAAAACAGAATATGCATTCAAGATCAATGTAATATAGGAAATTGCATCTTGATTTATGCAAATATATTCAATTTTATGCAAATGTACAACTGACCTTTCTTTGGTCAAAGTAAGTTGGCAGGTACCGGCTTTTGAGCTCGAGTGCAGAAAAAATTGAAAGGTGTCTGTGTTATGCAATGAAGATTTCTTCAGAGAACAAAAATCTCCAGTTACCTACAGCAGAGATTATGTGACAGAACATTTTGTTAACATTTCTTTAAGAGATCTCCTGAATCCTCACAGAGAAAAGCTGGTTGGATTTTTCAATAGGAAATTATTTTCAGCAGAAATAAGATGTTGCGGCTGAAGTAAAAAGTATTTGAAAAGAATCAGTTTTTAAACAGAAAAAGGCAGCAGGGGAAAAACAAATCTGGAAAATATTCAGTAAGTTTCCTGGTTTGAATTTCAGGAAAAGGCATTTTTCAGTAAGTTGGTTATTTATTGAAAGTCATCTTCCAAAATATATTTACTTCCAGTGTTACTGCAGTTTTCTTTAAACCATTTGCAATCCCCTCTCCCCTATAAATTTTCTGTGAATAAACAACAGTATATATTTTGATTAGGGGTAAATGCAATTGAACTCAACAGCTGTTGAGAGTTCATATGAATGTTCAGAAACATTATTTTAGAATAATCTGATCAATTCTGCTTTCTCAGCAGCAATGAGCTTTTTTTCTGAACTGATATTCCCCTCTCCTATGCTGATATTAACTGATCCTGAACTTTACTACGTGTTTTCAAAGTATTACCTGTGTATTAGGAGCACAGCCTCTCTGTTAGTCAGAACAGGTTTCAAGCAGCTACAACCCAAAGATAGATCTGAAAATGTACCCTCACTAAGCACACAGTTGGGAAACAAAAGAAAGCAACACAAAAAAGTAGGAAGGGAAGAAGGCAGTCATATTCCCGAGGCTCTGGAGTATGACCTAGGCAGGGCTGATGAACCCTAGGAAGGACAAATACACACCACCGGTCAGAAGAATAGCCATGTGAAAATGGGAGACAAACCAGCATTTCAGTCATCTTTTCTGTATGAATAAAAACCTGAGAACATTCTCACTGAGGCAGAGTTAATTGGGGATTTTTTAGTATTTTATGTTTAAAGGAGAACAGAGCCAGGCTTAACTCTAGGCTAGAGTTAAGAACAGAGTTGTGTGATAAGAGCTGGACTCAGAGCCCTTCATGGATGGGATCAACCCTCCATCAAGGTCAATCTGACATCATGGAGTCCATCCTCCATCACACCAATGGGATGCTAAAGCTGGTTGCTCCTCAGCCTACACTGCTCAAGACATGGTTAATGATACAAAGGTTGTCTGGAAGCTGGATTCAAATAACAACTTGACAATCCACAGACATAGAATCATAGAATCATAGAATCACTATGGTTGGAAAGGACCTCCAGGATCATCTAGTCCAACCTTCATCCCAGCATCCCTAACCACTAGACCTTAGCCTCAAGTGCCACATCTACTCGTCTCTTAAACACCTCCAGGGATGGTGACTCCACCACCTCCCTGGGCAGCCTGTTCCAGTGCCTAACCACCCTCTCAGGAAAGAATTTCTTCCTAATATCCAATCTAAACCTCCCCTGGCACAACTTGAGGCCATTTCCTCTCGTCCTATCATTAGTAATTTGGGAAAAGAGACCAGCACCAGCTTCGCTACAACCTCCTTTTAGGTAGTTGTAGAGTGCAATGAGGTCTCCTCTCAGCCTCCTCTTCTCCAGACTAAACAACCCCAGTTCCCTCAGCCTCTCTTCATAAGGCATGTTTTCTAGGCCTTTCACCAACCTTGTTGCCCTTCTCTGTACCCGCTCCAGCACCTCAAAGTCCTTCTTATACTGCGGTGACCAACACTGGACACAGGACTCAAGGGGCGGTCTCACAAGTGCCGAGTACAGGGGCACAATCACCTCCCTACTCCTGCTGGTCACACCATTCCTGATCCAGGCCAGGATGCCGTTGGCCTTCTTGG
>VWZK01006125.1:49082-202280 GCA_013396935.1 Baryphthengus martii
GGGACCTTCCCTGTTAACCAGGACTGCTGATAAATGCTGGAGAGTGGCTTGGCAAGTTCCTCCACCAGCACCCTCAGCACTCTTGGGTGGATCTCATCCAGCCCCATAGACTTATGGGTGTCCAATTGGCTTAGCAGGTCATTCACTTCTATTTCCTGGATTTTGAGGGGATTGGTCTAATCTCCACCCCTATCTTCTACCTCAGGGGGCTGAATACTATGAGGATAACTGGTCAGACTATTAAAGACTGAGGCAAAGAAGGCATTAAGAACCTCAGCCTTTTCCTCATCCTTGATAACAACGTTCCCCCTCACATCCAGTAAAGAATGGAGACTTTCCCTGGTTCATAAAATATCACTTCTAGTAGCGACTGGGAGTAATACCACCATAGAAATATCATCAGTTCTAAAAATCAGAGCCAATCAAAGATTTCAGTATGTTGTGCACGGCTGAACTGGCTGATCAGAGGAGAAACTGGACTCACTTTAGGACTAAGCTGGACACCCAGGACAAGAAAAACAGCAATTCTAATGTATGGCACTGGCTAGAAACCAGACCGATGGAGAAATTTAGGCATTTAACTCCTACTTGGCTGCCTAAGAGATAATTTTAGAATCTGAATACTTTCATAAGTCAGTCTTGGTAGCTAGTGACAAAGAGATATCCCTATTGAAAATGTAGGTGCCTTGGCTACATGGCTTCCTGTGTTTCTGTAGGTTTCAGCTGTTTACTTTGCTGATTTTGAGCATGCCACAAGGTGCTTTTAGCGTGCAGCCCCCAAACACCACCACTGGCTCCAGCGCAGGCTGGTGCCATGCTGATGTCAAGGAGTAGCCCTGGACAGGAGCAGCAGCCCTTCCCACTCTATGTTCAAACTCAATGCAATTGCAAAGCTTCAAAGTGCCACTTAACGGGACTTTCATTTTCCTTCCATCTGAAGGGAAAGTGTTGTTAAACTCCCAGGCTGGCAAGTTGGAGTTTACACAGATGGAACAGTTAGCGCAGACCGCAGAACAAATACCAGCGACCAACTAGTTTCACACTTCTAAAGAAAGAAAGAAAGGAATGGCAGAGGCAGGCCAAAGCAAACAGGCCTTGGAAAACTCGAACCCGCTGGCTGGAATTTTCAGCTGTTACTTTTCTTTTCACATTCAGGCTTTTTTTGAGATCTCTCGATTCAGCAAAGCAGAGAGGGCTTTTGCATTCATATGAAATGATTTAAAGCTCCATGAGGAGTGCTGTGCTCAATCCCAACAACCACAAAACATACATTGTTTGAAATTTTATAAACGTGGTTTTCACTGAGAGCCACACTTAAAAAAAAAAAAAAAGTATATTTTCTTTCCAGCAAATAATATGTTGTTGAATTTCCTACATCTTGCCTAGCTATGGCAGTGGGGTGTGTCACTTTATATGCTTTTTGCTTTTTAAACCTGAAGACAACACCTATGCCCCTGACAGAGCACTGAGTCCTCTTCCTTTCCCTGAGTTGTCATCTGTCCCCACTCCCCTCTAGTGATGCTGTCCAGCTGAGGAGAGCTGGGTCCCCCCAGGGCTCATCTGCACTGCCCCGCAATCAATCAGAAAGGTCATTGCTGAGTATCTCCATCCAAAACCTCTGCAACACCCTGAACTGCTACTGCTGGTCCTCAGAGCAAAGGACCAAAGCAGGAATTAATCCAGGTCTCTCCCGTGGCAATGGAAGCATAACCTCTGAGCCAACCCCAGAGGATTTGATTTTATTAAGACACAGGGGTCATGCCTCCCTTCATTCAGCCAGCCTTTCGTTCTCGTCCTTCAGTAACAAAGAAATTGCTAAGGAATTAAAAAAGGCATCTCCTGTGAATACAGAGGCAGAGCCACTCCTGGATCTCCTCTCAGCATCTGAGACCTGCTGGGTAAAATCGTTAGGGGTAGATAAATCAGTTGAGATAAAACTATCCTCTTGTATTCCCAGAGACCCGCATTCAAATACAGACCTCATTATGAAATGAAAACTCTTCATGCTGTGTAAACTGTGGCTTGTACTATCAACACTGAGGCAAGTTCTGCTCCCACTGAAGCAGGTATTGATTGGAGTAAGTTCAGATTGCTCCATCAGTGCATTGGGTGTCTGCAGGGGCTTTCTTTTACTTCGGATTTACAGTTATGGAGCTGAAGCAGCATCTTGTTCTAAACTGTTTCACTGGGAGTACCTGTTTCTACCTGTCTTTACATCCATGTGCCAGAGGTTTGTGTTTTACTCCTCACGGCATTGAACAATACCTTCCTACCCTATTATGCACAGTGAGACGACCCAGTATTCTCATGCATTGCTGACATCAGATTTTACTAAATCAATCCAGACTTCATATCAAGCTACACAAACCCAGCTTAACTCAGTGAAGAGACTTTACTGTTCGTTCCAGCTGAGACATAAAAGAATGTTATTCAGGGGTGTAAAAACAAGTAGAATTAACTTATGTGATGAAAAAGGAGGCAGCTTGAGAGTTGAGTAAGAAAAGAGTTATTCTATCCAAAACAGTAAAATCTTAAGCAATATAGGATGTGGCCAGAAATGATCAGTGTCCACACAGCTAAGAGTATGAGGACAAGCTGCAAGTTTGTTAGGTTATCTCTATGTTAGGTGTAACCCAAGAGAGCAGTATAGACAAACCCCTCTAATTCACCTCTGTTTTCTCTTGCGTGCTCGTGCTAATTCCTCTTCTTGCTACATCACTATATACTCACTTGGGGTGTAATTTTCTCTTGCTCTGCATGTTTACTGGCACCAGAACAAGAGGTCTCCACCAGGACACCTTCCTCCAAGAGTGCAGACTGGCAGTGGACTGGGTTGCCCAGGAAAGCTGTGCTGTCTCCATTGTGGAGACATCGATAGGACTGGATAAAGCCCTCAATAACCTGGTCTGATCTAATTCTTCTTGAGGTCCTTTGGAACCTGAATTATCCTGTCATCCAAAGGTGGGCACTTGCACTCTAAAACTGGGGCAGGTTTTCTGGGGACAAGGAGCTTAAGGGACTTGCAAGTCTCCAGAATTAGTATATCTTCTCTCATACGGCAAGAAAGAGGATGCACAGACACCTACATCTATATATCCTCCCTGGTAAGCTGTTACTCCTTCAGAAATGGTATCATCAGCCAACCAAACAGAGAACAATGTGACAACAGGACTAAACCCTTCCCTGTTGGAACAACCGGAGCACTGGTGCACCATCACAGACACTGTTGTAACTCTTATTACTTATAATGGTTTTGTTTTTTTCAGCTAATGTTACTGTTAATATAGTTATACCAAACTGGACCCAGTGATTCCTGAATTTGCAGTATTTTCCTTTTATTTCAATGCCAAGTGTGTACAAAGAGGATAGCATTTATAAAAGGGGAAATAAAGAGATTACAACCTTCCTCTGCTCTGCAGTTCCAGCTTACAGTGACTAGTCCCTCCCTTTCAAACAACCTTTGCTGACAGAAGCCTGCGATGATACATGGCAGGATGCACTAGAGTACAGTGGAAGCCAGTGCAACGTGACGCATTTACTGTACTACAACGTACTGTATCTCAGTGCTAATGACGTCTGGGTATTGAAATAAACTCCACAGGGAGCAACGCTGCAACACCTGCTTCTTCTGGATAACTCAGTCTACATCTCCTTGCTGCAATGGAAAAAAAAACAAAAACCTTCTCAGAGAGGCTGCTGAAGTGGAATGTCACATTAGGGCATGTTTGTTAATGACAAACCATTACAAGGTTGCCAAGTGTTCAAAAAGATGCTCCCAGGATCATTAGTATTGGAATATTTTATGTAGCATTTAATCAGCTCAGCTTATATGTAGAAAAAGCAAGAAAACCTTTCGTTAAGTGATGCTTAGTAATTGTTGATCACATATTTATTATATGATAACATAACATAATAGGGCTTGGAACATAGGTTCAGTGGTTGAAGCATCTCTGACATTGTGTGGTGCTAATGAGACTTGAGAGTCAATTTGTGCCCTCAGTTAAATCATCAATGTGTGCAATCGTGTTGATGCAATCGATAAGTTGTACTCAAGGACACTTCTCAGGAGGTACCAGTCCCAAGAACAAGCAAAAGGTCTTGCTCTAGGTAGGATCATCTACTTTTTACCAAGTACTCATGACCTGAGGTTGGATTACTGTGTCCAGCAAAACACACCACCACCCTAGCAACGCATAGAAGGAAGATCCAGATATCCTTTTCCATGGGCTTTGCATTCTCTGGATTTGGTTTCTTTTTTGCTGCTGTTAGCCCTTCACAAAGCTAAATATACCCAGGGAAGCTGCTGGGAACTTCAAGGTGTGATCCTTGGGGATAATTTTCCTTCTGAATGTTTCTGGTGGAAATTTCTAACAAGTCAGCATATCAATTTGTGACATCACCCTCCGCTTTCTGACTTGTGTTGCTAAGAAGCAAAGTGACTTGACTGAGATGAATACGGGACTTCATTATTTATACCTTTCTTCAGTCTCTCTTCAAACTCAGGCAAAAATTACATCATTCACAGTCAGCTACTTTTCCAAAATTTTCCTGCTATCAAAGGAATACCTAATTTTATACCTATTGAAAGAGGTATAAAATGATTTTTATTTTTAATGAAGATACAGATTCTGGAGGAAGAAAGAGCATTTGGGAGCAGCACTGATGAGCAAATTTACTATGCTTTGTCCTAATTCAAGTCCTGTTCATAATCAATACGAGACACTATCGGAAGGATTTTCTGATGCAAAAAAGGTGAATATATGTAGCAACACATACACCTCCTTTGCATTTCAGTAAATATTATGATTTGTAGACAACTGGTCAATGGTCAAAAGGTTATGTTTACCCAGTCAGAAACTAATATCTGAAAGCCATTTATCTTTGCAGTGATACTGCCTGTATCCATAAAGATTCTGTGACTTACTTTGTTTGAAAAAATCTAGACAAAATAAAGACTTAATATTTTGGGCACACTGCTGAAAAAAAGAGAATTGAAATACCTCCTCAATCTCTCTTCTATTTATTAAAAACATTGTTTTCTTAAATACAGTATTTAGTTTTTACTCTCCATTTAAGTTCACTTAGTGAACTATGATATTGCCTTTAGTTTTCTGAAGTAGATAGAGTGTAACTTGTCTCTCTTTTTTTTTTTTTCTTTTTTTTCCCTCAGCAGATGTAGTAAGTGCCTTGAGAAACATCCCTACGGTTGTCAGAATGGATGTGGAAAGTTACAAGTGCATTTTTTTCTGTGGAGATTAAAGCCATTGGCAAATGATGTAACTTGTAGAGGAAATGATCTCTGTTTGCAGAATAAAGGAAGTTTACTCTTAGGTGCATACACTTAATACCTATTACCAATGAGTAAGTGGAAATGCTCGTGTTGTCCATATGTGTCCTTTACAATTTCAATAGCGATTTGGGTTTCTGCTTCCACTGATAGGAAGGTACATTGTATTTGCAGGGTGAACAGCCATTCTCCAGGGCCACGCACACAGGAGTCTGCACACTATTTTATTCAAACACAGGATCAAGTTAGATTCAGCCAATTATTCAGAGATTCTCATGGGAGACTCCTGTGGAAATCTAGCTATGGCAAACTATAGTTGGCACTTTGATATTGTGTCCCCTGCCAAAGAACCTGTAGATAGGAAGAGTGTTAGAGAACTGGCTTTAGCTGCAGTGATTCTTTCTCTGTTTCACAAGTAGCCTTCAACTTGAGTTGAATTGAAACTGAGTATTCAATCAGTATCTCAACGAGCTACAGAACCAGTAATATGTAGCCTTGTGCATAGTGCGGACCCAAATAAGTATCCCACATGTAACCACTGCATAGTGAATATACTCTTCAAGCAACCACCACTGGCATTAAAAACAAGTATGCAGAAGTGGTCTTTTACCTTCCATGAACTTTAAGCCAGAAGTAGAGCTGGTTGCTCTGATAACACTCTGCCTCATATTCTTGTCTGGATCTGTATGTTCAGATGTACTACAGGCTGCTTCCTCATGAAAAACTCTTTAAATGGTGCAACCGAGCATCCTGCAAGGGATCCCAGTCTAAATCGAAATGAGTAAGTCCTGATACAACTTGTCACATCCACTTGGCTATTTGTGATGCAGGACCTTTGTCATCTCTGGCTCAGGAGTCGCTTCATCATCCTTCACAGTGCTGGGTAGGGACATGCTGCAGTGACTGAGCCCTCCCTGTAGTCCCAGCTTCCGCATGTCCCAAGTGAGCACATGTTCCACTGGATCACTGTGGGCTGCAGGGGCTGTGGAGGGCTGCCTGTTGTTAAACAGCTGCCGCATTTCACCCAAGCAGTCTCTGCAGTTTAGTAGTAGCTGAAGTGCTTCCCATCTCTGCATTGGAAAGCTCCTTCAGATAATTTTGTATGACAGATATTATTACTATATTTAATTTTTGAAACTCCACTGGAAAAGTTAAGCACTTAAAGAAATCCCTAAACGTACTACATTCAACTTTTTTCCTCATAAGAAATGACTGGAGAGTTTGTGTTTTTAATTATTATCATTCTCCCTTGAAATTATAGGCAAAGTGCTCAGTGACATTCGAAACATAAATTACTGGCCTGCAGCCTTGTGCTACTGTTTCTCTATCCCTCTGCCAGGGCTGCAAATCAATTTTCTGCATTTCTTTCAGATTTTCTGAAGAAAATTGTGGAAAATAGCTGTTGGCACATGGCATTTTTCCACAATGGTTAGAACTATTGAATGGGGCTGTAATAGTCCGCCTTGGAGAACCCAGCCCCATTAATGCCAACCTCAGATGGATCAGAACACACTCTCAGTTTGAATTTCATAATTTTTCCACAGGAAAAGCAACATAGTTTTCCTTGGTTTTGCCTGCAGTCCTGTAGCATTGTTAAAAAAAAAAATAAAATAACTGCCCTATATTTTTAATTTCTTCTTTTTTCTTCTTTGCAATTTTTCTTCCCTGTCCCTGATTTGTTTCGTTTTACTTAAGCTGCAGCCGTGATGCCCTCTAACTTTGGTGATCTCTTGAGGGTTTGGTTTAGTTCTTGTTTCTTTACTCTGGTTTTGTCCAGGTTTTTCCCTTACAAAGTCACCTGGAAATTCACCTGTTTAAAGTGACGATTATTCAGCCAGTAAAATGCTTTTTCTTCAAAACTGTCTCCAGTATGTTTTCAGGTGATACTGGCCATACAGAGACATCACTTTCTGACTGGAGGAATCTTTAAATATGTCCTGGCTACACTGGGATTTAAACTCATGGGGTGTTTGCAACACCTCCAACTTTGGTTGGTTTTTTTGGGTTTGCAGTCAAAGTCCACTAAGACCATTAAGAAAAAAAAAGAAATGACAGGAGCTTTTCAGTCTGTAAAACAGAGTTCCAGTATTCGCAGTGGATTGTGTAGGGTGAATTGCTGGGAGGAAAATAGAGCATGGCTCTATGCAAGACAGCATGTTGCATGAGAGCAGAGAGCCAGAAGAACCAGAACAGCAAATTCCTGGATTTCCAAGGAAGAATTCTTGAAGAATTTTTTCTGATCCCATTGACCTGGTTGAATTGTAGAGCTGGTTAAAGAAATAAAGGACAGTGTTATGAACCTACTTACAGGCAAACTGCTCAATATTCCAAAAGCTGAAAGAAAAAAAGTCACATCTCAGCTTCTCCCTAAAACTGGTTCTTCCAAACCCCCTAGAGAGAGTTAGTTTCTGGTTTTCTGATTATATGTTTCATTACAAGGCAATGATGTCACGTCGTATGTGATAAAGCGAGGGAACCAAGCTTGGGATGAGAGTGCTGGAAGTTTGTTATTTCAGTTCAGGTCTGGGTACTTTATATACATCTAGCCATCATTTCGGAAGCAAGTATTTGAGGTTGGAATACCTTGCTGCTGGCTGGTCTGACGTCTGTTTCGCCAGGACAGGAAGAACTGCTGCAATACTGTTGTAAAAGAATAATTTCAAAAGGGAAAACTGAGTTAACCTCTGGGTGTTTCAGTTAGTGCAGGGTAATGAATTGCTATCTTCATTAAGAGAAAGAATGCCAGAGAGACTAAATGAGTTAGAACAGGCAGAGACACAATCCTTTAATGAGTTGAACAGGAGCTGGTGTGTAATGTGAGGTTATTGATAATCCCAGGGTTTATATAACAGCATGATTCTAGGTCAGGGAGCAAAAAACACACACTCCTATATACACACACTTGCTGGTGCGCTGTAAGATGACACACTCTGCTGAACAGATGGCTTCAGCCCCGGTTAAGCATATGCACTCAGGAAAGATGACTTTTTTTTCAGTGGAGTAAGTCCTCCTGCCTGCTTTTGCACTTCAATGTCTAAGGCAGATGTTGATTTTTTCAGTGAAGAGTTTTGCAAAGTATCACCTGCACTACTGTGACACCAGTTCCCTTTAATTCATCCCAAGAAACTCCATATTTAGACATATTTATTTAGAAACACTGCAAACATCTTTTCTGCAGCCTGAGAAACGGTCTCTTATTTTGCTGACTTCCTGTATTGTGTACTAGAGGGTTTGACACCCGGTCTGGTGTCAAGGAGCTGGAAGTGGGAGACCCACACAGGGCGAAATAACCATTGCTCCTCGGTTTTTATTTTTCTCAGTCTAGCTACTGGTGGGTTTGTATTGCTAAGGAAGGTGGCTTACTTTCACAGCAAGGTAATAATAATAATGTATGAAATGGTTCTGTCATACAAAAAAAAAGCTTTTTAATAGTAGAACTATTTTCCCTTTTTGCTTAATAACTTGTTCAGTAACAGTAGAACACCATTGAAGGACAATTATGTGACTTTAGCCATGCCAGGATGCCAGTGCTAAGGTGATGCTGGTTGTGAGTCTAGATCTTCACCCGATTTTCTATCCCAACCTCAGCTGCTTTGCAGGAAGCAGTTTCTACAGGCTCTGATGACTGTGCAGATTGTCAGCACTGCCTATGGCACACCTGCCTGTACTGTCTCATCTGTTGTTTATGGTTCTGTAAAAGACAATTTATGATATTAAAGAAAATTGGAAACATTCTAATTCTGAGTTCCCTAGTCAATTGTGGCCTAAGCAGCCTACTTTAAATTCCCTCCCACAGCATTCCCTGAGAATCCTTAAATTCCCAGGCTTAATATTCCTATGGTCTCCATATGGACAAGCCTATTATTGAATAAAATAAAGGAAACAAAAAGATCATGCAGAAGAATGTTGAGTGACAGCTCCTGAGTCCACGAGTGACACTTTTAACCACATTTGTAGGAAGTTGAAGGCATTTTCATTCTTTGAATTGTATCACTTTTTTTTTTTTTTTTTTAATATGTACTTATTCAGTGTGGGTTAGTGAAACCCTCTCCAGATAAAGATGAAGATGTTCACAGATATCAGCCCAACACCAAGTCTCAGAGCCATTGCTTTCTCATTGTAAGTAGCATTCAGTGTCTGCCATTAAAGGACAACTGCTGGTGAAGACTTCTCACATTTTAGTGGAGCTGCTGCTTGTGGAGTCTGGTAGCAGCTTTGCAGAAATGGACATTTCGGTTGCTATCGTTCACATTTAAGAAAGCCACAGCCTAAAAGCAGATGCTATAAATATCTAAGACTAGAACTAAATTCTGGCTTCTGTCATTACCACTCACAGGGGACACAAAGTGGAACAGAGGAAGAAAAACATTTACCAACTGTGAATGACCCCTTAGAGAGGTTTTGAAAGACTGTGTGGTGATGTCTTAGCCCGCTGCAGGTGTTAAGCTGCTTGGAGAACAAGCACAAGTACCAGCATGCACAGGTGTCAGTAGCTGGAGAACCACGGTGCCAACTTCAGCATGCATGAGCAAAGCCAGGGAGCTGAGGCACAGCACGAAGAGGATCTTTGTAACAACCTCCGTGTGAAGGAGGGTTTGTGGTTCCTCCATGTGCCTTGGTAATGCTGCTTCACTGCTTTTTCAACAGTCAGCCTCAGCGCAGGTGTAATAAAGGGTTAGGGGATTGCAACAGGCAGATTCTGTCCCCATCCCTCATACTTCTAATCAGTGGTGGTGGTACTGTGAAGTGGTTCCTAGAAAGCTCAGGATTGAGCCAAAAATACAGCTTGAACTAGTGTCCTGTTGCATTGGCAAGAATAGTGATTGCATGTCATCAAGCTCCCAGTGTTCGTAGTGTGGAAAATAGCAGGAATTTTCCCCTGTTGAACAAAATGACATATTTCTCCCTCAGCTACGGAAAAGAAACAATGGGGAAAGAAGATCAAGTTTGCCAAGAGCAGTGCATCCCTTTCATTTCAGTGTTCTCCCTGACACATTAAAAATGCATGATAATTACAGAAAGGAACTAGCAAGTGCTTCGCAGTTTGGAAATAAAATCAAAATATTTCAGACAAAACATTTTTCCACTAGAAAGAATCAAATCTCTGTTTTGCTGAAAACAGAAATTAATCAATGGCAGTTATTTTGGACGGATGATTCAGGTTAAAGCAGTAAGAGAAATGCCAGGATATGTCTATAACAAATTCTAGAGGTCTGGAGTTCTTCTGATCTTCTCCTAGTGCTTTGAATAGAGTATCTGGGTTGATTTCTAAATGCCATAAAGAGTTCTGGCATGATGAGGATTGGAGATGCAGGCTTTTGAACAAGGGAAAAATAAATTACAATTGGAGAAGAAACTGTGTAAGGCCCAAAAGGCACTTTCCATGGAGTCTGGCAAGCCTGGAGACAGCCCTGCTGCCCCAATTTGAATGTATCTACTCCTTCAGCTGCATGAATGCACTACTCACGTGTTTGCTGTGTCTCATTCAGTTGCACAAAAGTGAGTGGGTGAAATAGTTTAGATGAAAGAGAATGTGTGGCAAGAGATCAAGAAAATAATTACTGCTGTGATCTACTGTTGGAGCTAAAAAATCTCAATTAAGAGAGAGGATGAGCAGGAAAAGCTGTTGGAAGGAAAGAGATGTGTCTATATGTGTACACACACACTCATACACTCCTGCTTCTTGTGTTTTCAATGAATACTCTTGAAATCAGTCCAAGTCCTTTGACTGCAACCCCCTCCCCATCCTAGAGTTAGTTTGGCTTCTCAGAAACTTTAGAATTTATCTCAGACGTTGTTTTGCACAAAGGTTTTACACTATCTTCCAGGTTGATCATTTACATTTCAGCCAGAAGTAGGGTAGGTCGACTTAATACAGATCTGTGGAGACTTCACACCTGCAAGTATCCAATTTTTATTTTTTTTTAAGCAGCAACATTTTTCTTTGGGGATGCTGGTGTGGCAGAGGAAGAAACTCCTCTTGCCTGAGATAGTTTCCTGCCTCTTTCCTGGGGCAGCTGGTGACCATGACTGTTCCTAAGACAGAATAAGCTGTTGGGACAGTATCTAATGACAGCTGTTGTTATCTCATAAGCGTTAATGCTACAAGATCTGATGGGGAGATGGAGGTGTAGGGCATGCCCGGGATACTTCTTTCAGGTGGAAGATTTTGTAGGGATGGGAAGCTACAGGCAGTAAGAACTTCACAGCCCAGTTTGGTACATAAGTGTGGCTGGTGTGCTATAGACGAGGCTTTGAATGCCTGCACTGTAGGGATCTTGCTTATCATTAGTGAGCTAACTCTGCATGGATTGGTGTGAACCAGGGAACAGAACTGCTTCACGCAATGTACGTAAGCTGTATTTAAACTGTTGGCTGATCCGTTAATGCAATGGCATATAAATCTGTCACTCGTGCAGGTTTGCTTAGCCTTCTTGGCTGAGAAGAGCCATTCATTTTGCAGCGGAGATCACACGTGTCCTTAAACTGTGCTTTTAAACCATCGACACTCCGCAGATGTGTCTGTGTGTGAACTAGGGAATTACATCTCTTTCTCCTCTGCTGCTTCTTTTGGCACATAAATCCCCATTTCACTTGCTGCGTAGTGACACCTTCTGTGCATTCCCAGTGGCACTGAGCACCAGTCAGGAGACACCGCAGCGGTCGGGAACACGGGTAGCTTGCTGGGACCACAGCTTCCACCAGACCTGCATGACAGCCCCGACACTCCCACACGCTTCACGCAGAGTGGATGTTGGCATACAAAGTAAGGATTTTTGAAGGCCAGTGATGTGAAGCAGTCTGTTTGTCCCATCATTTGCCCACACAAAATGCATGGAGTGGATTTTTCATGTAACAATACTGCACATTTTCCCTCCATACCCAATCTTTCAGGTATTGAAAGACCGCTTTGATGTTACGGAGTCATATGATCATTGCCACTGTTGGAATGTGCAAGCTCTGAGTGCCATTCCTGCTAAAGAGCCTCATGCAAGCCTACTGAGGGAAAATAAATAAATAAAAATCAAAGCTGCCATTAAATGTTCATTCTGAGTGTCTTCTATTTCTGAGCATGGAAAACTCTCTGAACTCAAAAGTCTAGAAGACAAAGGTTTAATCCAAAGGCTCAAAAGTCTGTATGTGTATATGTGTAGCTCAGTGCTGATGTCAGCATGAAAACTGCTGCTCCGCTAATACAGCCTTAAATGCATATAAGTGAAAAATACAGGTTTAGGACAATTGTGGGGAATAGGTACTTGGAAAAATGGGACATTACAGAAGTTGTAATTCATGTCATTTGTACTTCTTGCAGGTGGACGTTTGTCTCAATTCCTGCCTCCATGCCTTGTATCCATTATTTTTGTGAAATTAGAAGCTTCACTCCATGACCACAGCAGTAGTGGCAGAAAATGTCAAAGACACACCAGAAAACATTGTGTTGCAAGCGCCTTAAGTAGGTTCAGTCAGTTGTGCTTCTTTTTTTCTCCTGGGAAACTCCTGCTTATACAAGGATATTGCATCTGGTGAGGCTGTGGTGATATACATGTGGGTGGTTTAAGGTGTGGAACAAACGATGTCACCATTCCAGTTAGAACATGCTGATGATAATGTCGTATCAAAGAAAGCCGCTTGAAAAATGACTGTCAGCTGAACCCCGTGCAAGTGAACATAATGGTTGTACGTATATGTCTCATTTGAATATCCATGTGGCATCTTGCATTCCCACACCTGTCTGCAAAAAGGGAGGCAGGAGACCCTCATATGATGATACAGTCTCATTCCAGGACAACCTATATGGAGGGAAAAAGCTTCTTTTAGCCTCTGCAACATCTTAAAGCTATCCCTGAGACTGCCAAGGAGGATCCCCAGTGCTGTGTTTGTGCTGGATTCAATACCGTACAGCTGGCGTCAAGAGCACAGCCGCACAGGAATGACTCCTGCAAGTATTTCTAGTTCCTAGCGGCACACTTTATTATACCAAAAGAAATAGGAGGATTCTAATTTTTAGCAGAGTATTGTCATCTGAAAAGGACCTCCTCTACTCTCCCTATCATATCAACTGCTGGCAGGAGAGGCAACATGTGATAACTTCAACACGCCATAAATGTGAGTGGAAATGTTTCCCTGCATATCGTGCCATGTGCCCTTGCAAGCACTGGCACAAAGCGCATGCGAGGAAAAGGGCTATGTGTCACACCGCAAACCCACAGCACACTGGGACAAGATTGCAAAAGCTAACTCATACAGGTTACCACAAGTGTCAGGACAGCTCCTGTGCCTCTTAGCTCCCCTCTTGGAGCAGTGGCTCTCAACTTTTCTGATGCCCGTGTTCCACCAAATATTTTCCAAAGGAGCTCTGGACTGTGAACTGCTTTCTTGGTTACTTTGACCAGATATTTCAGGACTAGACCAAGGATCCAGAGAGGTTTACAAATGCATGTGGTATAAAATTTCACCCTTAGTTTCCCATGGATCTGGTCCAACTGACCAGCTAAGGATCTGGAGCTGTTAACTTCTACTCAAAAAGTAACCATGCAATATTATATGGGAAGAGGTAACCATTAGTAAACCATCACATCATTCCAATTGTCTTAATAAGTCTACACCTGTAAGATGCTGACCAAATTTATTCCCATTCATATCCATGGGAATAAGAAATTCCTTGTACCTCTCAGCACTTCACAGCTTCAGGACCTTCTAACATCAGAACAAGGGGCTATGGGTTTCTGCCTTTAAAATTTCCAAAAGTAGACATGGCACTGCCACAGCAGCACCACATATTTCCAATTACTAAAGAGGGCTAAAAATCCAGGACTGGGATGTGAGTTACAGAGTTCAAAGTATCTCCAGGACTGAAATTTCTCTAACGCTCAGGAGCATTTTGGTTTCATCTCATCAGGCCTAAAATTCCACTATTTTACCCTTGCATGTAAATAAGCCCTGCAACAGTTTCAGTCCATTGCTAACACAGCTATTACTTGAATAAAACAGTTCATTTGTTTTAAAGACCTAAAGCGACACTCAATCCATATATTCTAAAAACAAAACAACCAAAGGACATGTTACATGGCATGAAATCTGGTTTGGGGAGGTCTCTGCTCCAGTGGTTTCTGAAGTCACCAGAACTCTGACTGGATTATTCCCATATAAATCACTCAGGCACCTCTCACTGTTCTCTTCCCACTCTCCTGTGCAGGCAGCTGTGCCTGCTGCCCACTGAAGCAGGTGACAAAGCCAGCCTGGGCACCCGAGTGTCGATGGCATGGCTGGGAGGGCACTTACACTGTGGTGAAATAACCACTGAAATCTGACCGGTGCTTTAAAACCCACAATCCCTAAATCATATGTTTCCGTTACGTGAACATATACGATGATCATCTTCATAGTGTGTGTGTGGAGGGATTGGTGTGAAATCAGCAGGCTCAGAGCAGTTTTCATGAAGGTTCAGCTGAGGTAAGGCAGTAAGCTAAAGGCCACATGTTGCTTTTATTGCAGTTTTCCCCCTTGCTTGCCATTCTGAGCCAACGGTTCCCTCGGAGCCCTTCGTGCCTACACACACACACTGGCTGCACAGACACACAACAGGCAGGCGAAGCTTCCCTGCTGAATGTGTTTAATATTCTGTCTGTGCTGGCATGCTCTTGTCTTGCTTCATAAAACCTGTTGAAAGCCAGTCAATTCATTAATCTTTTGCCAAGAGACGTTAAATGCCAAACAGGGAAAGACGATAATGACTTGACAGTTCATAAGAAAGGGCCTGATCCTGCAAGGTGCTGGAAATGGGAGCCAGAGGGAAGAGGAGGGTGCTTGGGATGCTGCAGGATTGATCCCTTGCACATTTGCAGTTCTTTCTGCACCCCGGCTTGGTGCACTGCTTCCAGAGTGAAGCCAGGAAGGCGTGAGAGCGTAACAAAGTCATAAGCATGATGCTGTCCTTTGAGGAGGCCTCTGCACCCTCATCAGTCTCACACATCTCCCCAACAGAGTTTGTATCAGGGTTTAGCAGGACTGATGCTTCAAAGCACACAGAGGAGAAACAGGGACAGCTCGGTCTGTTGCCAATGTGAAGCCGGCTCTTCTCAGCTCCCGTGGCTGACAGATAAAACCCTGGCAGTGGAAACTGCCAACATTTGCGATGAGTAATCACCTTTATGGCCTGGTCCAGCTTTAAACTGCACGATCACCAGTGCCAGGGCAGCAGACGGTGCTCAGGGGGCTCAGTGCAGCTGAGCCTCCACGGCTTCGATGCCTCTTCTCCGCTCCACGTCTAAGAGATGACTGTGGCACTGGGGAAGGAGGAGGAAGCAGTACTACCAGCCTCGGGCGATCAGGCAGCGTGAGTCAGACTGCAAAAAGGCAACGAGTTTCGCTGAAAGCATGGAGGTTTAGAGAATAATAATTGTCAAAGCCTTTTGATTTGAATTTTAGGTCCTGAGATTTTAGGGCTCTGATTTTTGAGCCTTTTTCAGTGTCAAGCTTGAGGTTATAAATGTTTAAAGATACAAGAAGAAAAAGATATCTTCACATGGTTGCATGACTCAAAGAGCTAGAGCTTTACTAATGAAACTGCCGTTATCACAGGACTTGCATTAAGCTAATCAGAGTGGATATTGCTGAGGTCAACCACAGTTTCCAAAAGGTCCCACTGGTTCCAGGGCAGTTAATGATGCTGAAGTGTTGCACTAAAACTCAAGTACACCCAGCCTCCTTGCTGTACAGGAGAAGTGGATCAATACTAAATTAGAGGTGGATAAACTGCATTTAACTATATTTAACAATACCACTGATAGCACTTAAACTTATTAGGTATCAATTATCCCTCAGTTTCACAGCGGCTCACCTCCATCTCGTATCTGCAGCATTCGATTGCTCCAGCCAGAGTCTGAGGCAGAGCTGATGGTTTTCTGTCCCTTAGCCGATGAAATCAGAGTCTAATTTTGTGGAAACCTTTTTCCTGAGTCATTCATCAGTCCTAAATCCCCCAAAACTAAGCCAAGCTGGTGTGTATCATTTTTTTTCTGATTTAAAGTGCCATTCCCAACTTAGTACTTGCATCCTCTCCAGTTTGATAACAGCAGAAAAAACTTCATAGAGAAACTGGCATAGTGGTTTCCAGTTACACATATTGCTGACAGGCTTCATAATGGAGTTTGCAGTTTTCTGCACCCAGAGATCCTGCACGCTTGGCAAAAGGATTGCCTTGAACATAGGTGGGGTACAAGGCACCACGTGGCCTGTCCTCCTTGTTATATTAAGATTGCCAGTCCCTTCACTGCAAACAAGATAGGTCTGCTGTGTTTTTTTCCCACATGCCTTTACAAAAGTTGAATATTTTTAATTAGTTGCCCTTTCTCTCCTCACTGAAGGTAGTCCAATTTAGCCAGCAAACAGCCTCTGCTCTGTGCATTCCTAAGTCACAGAGGCTATCTGCAGACAGAGCCTTGCAAGCTCATTGCTGCTCGTGGCTTTCCACAATATGGAGCAGTTTTGATGGTAGGAGAGGAAAAATCCAGTTTCAAAGAGCACCTCAATACTAATGGAGACACCCTGCAGGGAGCTGTCTTCACCACTTCCCACGGTTGGCATATTTTGTGGCAGAGCAGTGGGTGATGACATGGCTGGAGCTCATGGCCCATGTTAACTCTGCAGCTCATGAGAGGCAGGAGTGGGTGTCTAGAGCAGCCTGTCCTCATTACACCTCCAATCTACCTAAACCCTAATGAAGTACAACTCGACAGCAGAAAGCAACAGCCATGCTTGGGCTGTGTGTAACTTGCAAGGAGCTGTGGCCCGAGTTTCAATAACTGCTCTGTGCGGATGGAAGGAGGGATTACAGGGCAGCCCAGCCCATCCTTCCCTCCCTGAACAAGCATACTGCCCTCGATGGGTGGTTACAGGCTCCCTAGTCAGTCCTGGGGGGAGGATTGGAGTTGGAGAGTGCCTATGACTTCTGGAGGGCTTGTGATCTTCCTTCCTTGGGTGCAGGATCCTTGCAAATCTTTCCAAAATCCATGGAAAAGCAAAGGGATAGCAACTTGAACACCTCAGTGAAGGATGGGGAGAAGATGGGGTTATCTTCATCCGGCCCTGCCTGATTCCATTGATGGAAGCAGGAAGAAGTCCAGTACTCAGACATACAGAGATCATGATTCATGCAAAAAATAATTTGGTTTGCAGTAGGTAAATTGGAAGACAGAGGCTGGAAGAGCATCCAAATCACCCACAGATAGGCCATCTCCTTGATTTGAACAGAGTGTGCTCCTCCTCTAGACAATGCTCTGCCAGCCCACATCTCTTCTGTTTGTTCCCCTTGCAGGAAGGGCTTTCCTGCCTGGTGTCAGTGCTCAGGAGCAGGAGAGAGGCAGGAGCTGGCAGTGCTACTGGAGCCCAGTGCTAGCAAAGGCTAGTATGGGCACAGCTGGGGTCAGCCTCTGCAATCCCCAGGGTGCACCCAGCCCTTTCAAACCTTCAGCTGAGGCTTTAGGCAAGCCAACGACTCCCCTCTCCCCACATCGAGCATGTTCCTGTGGCCATATACATGGAGGCAACAGAGCAGGAGGATTTCCCTGCCCGGGTCTGCACCGAGGTGCTGCTGGTGGTTTTTTTGCTCTGCATTATTTGGAAACACCTCTTTGACTGGCAAGCGTGGCATGAAGAGGGTGGTTGTGGGGGATGCATTGGACTGTGGCCAGGAGGGATGTAACACCATAGAGCAGCCTGGGTTTCCTGGATACACCCTGTCTTGCAGCTATCTGCAGCTCATGAGGGTTTGGATCAGCCTCTCCTGGAGAGCTGCAAGCGCCGAGCCTCAGCCTGGCCTCTTTCTGGCAGACTTGTTTATCTGGGTGTTACATTGCTTAAGGCCAAGGCTTAGTTTCTGTTGTACTTGTGCCAGTGTACACAGCCCTGGCAGCTTTCGGCACATGGGAGGAGTGTCATTTTACCCCAAGTCTCCCTTGGGAACTGATAACTGTTTAAGAAAAGATCAGGGAGAGAGGATGGAGTGACTGGAAGGGTCCCAGCGCAGGGGGAACAGGGTAGCACAAAAAAAAAGGCTGGACAGAGAGTATATGAATAATAAACTGAGGTGCTTTAAATTTTTATTTTTATGATTTGGTGGTGGTGGTGGTGGTTAGCTTCAGACTAGGATTAATGAATCCCCTGCAGCTATTCTGCTTTGACTAGATCTGGCAAAGATTATATTAGAAAGGGAGTAGGGGGATGGAGAAAGAAAAAGCACCACTTATCAGCATGCTTATACAGATGGGAGCTAAAAGGTGTAACCTGATGAGACATCTTTCATTTCAGACAATGCAAGCCCTGCACAGTCCCTCTGGGTCTCTTAAACAGATATATAATAAGCTCTTTGGAGCCTCCCAAAAGTACATTGTGCTATGGAAAGTGTTAGGAGCTAATTATGCAGCAGGCTAAAGGAGCCAAGGCACTGGGCTGAAAACGAGAATAAGTTTTGTACCCAAAGCAGCTCTGAAAAGCACAGGTTTGCACAGCAGGATGTAAAGACTCAGATTTCCCTTCTTGCCATGCAGCGTGTGCACATCCACAGTGCAATGCAGATGCTTCCTGGTGTGGGCCATCTCCTGAAGATGTAGATCTCTGGACATTTTTGAGTGGTCCTCAGTGCAGCGGAGGCACACCGTCTGTGCCACTGCCCGATCAGCTGTGATAGGATCATTTGCAAAACTTTATGTGGAAAAATATGACCTGTTTCATAAAGAACACCTGTACTGAAGTCAGCCTTCTCTACCTTGGCTGATTTTACATCCAGGAATTTTGTAGAGTGCTTTTGGTCACATGGTGCAATTTTTCAAACGTGACCAAAACAGCAAGGCACAAGGTGAAAATTAGGAGACCGGTATTTTTAATGTTCATTGGTGGTGGTGGCAGTGGAAGATGGAACAAATTCAGGGAAACTTAGAGCCTCCTCTGCACCCAGTTCACATCTGGTCACAATTCACTGCTACCTGCCAAACAATTAAAAACAGCAACCTGTTTTATTAGCTGTCACATCCCGTAAAATCCTTCAGGGCCCTTCATCAGCAGCTGACACCCTGTCAATAACAGCTCTCCGGGTTAAAAAAAAGTGTTCACAATGTTATTTCAATGTCTAGCTCTCAGAGGTTTATCTCTAGTGCCCATCATAGGAGTATTCAAGCACTAAATGCAAGGTTAACAACTTTACAATTAAGGATGTGAAAGATATATAGACACTGATTTTCATCCCACCCTGAGTTTGAGAAATACAGGTCTTACAGGCTGAATTGTTCCATGGCAGGTCCTCCAAGGAGAAGTGCACGGGCTGAGCTTTAGTCAGGCAAGAGACTGACCTTGACTTCAATGGGAGGCAGGCTCTGGGCAAGCCCCACAGAGCAGGATTTCTATCAGTTTCTTCTCTCCCTCAGGGGAGAATAAATAGGGGAATAAGGAAGAAAATGCCTCATCCACAATTGGAAGTTAAGACTGTAACAAATTAATGAGTAACAGCAGATAAACAGGGAAAAGGAATATTCAGGGAAGAGGGGTATACAACTATGTAAAAACCAGCTCTCAGATGGCAATTGTACAGAGCACCTGGAGCAATCGCAGCAGCACAGCTCAGGAAGGAAAAGCCCCCATCCCTTAACTTCTTGTCTCCTTTTATGGAACCTGGTAGGGAAGGGGAGGGAATACCACCTGTCCCCTGACCCTTCAAGGTCCTAGGGCTATCACCTGTCCCCTCCCACTCAAATCTGTTAACCCTTAAACCACAACATAGGGGATGGTGGTGGTATGCTTCTCCTTCATTTTTGTAGTCTAGGAAAAGAGAAGATGGGGGAAAGATATTAGGTCATTGCACAGATGGCAGTGGTCAGAGGCTCCAGGGCCATAAATGGATTTAGGAGCATAACACTAACAAAAATGAATGGACACAGACATTGATGGATCTTGGTGGATCTCTGTGATTAGGTACAGCTGAAAGATAATTTCTGCATAATAAGTATGAGATCTGGCTCTGCTCAACCCTCTAACAATTTGTAGATCTAACCACTCATTTTATGAAGGCTTCATGTGAAAAATATGCCCAGGGTTCTCAGATGCGGCCCTTGATCTTGCTTGTGGCACTGCTGCCACCACAATCACAAGCTCATCAGACGTTGTGCTGCTGTTGTTAAGCTCTGGCAGTCCTGATCCTGCTACTGCTGCTCCGCTGCAGTAACTGCTAAGTGTTTAAGGCATCCAGTCTGAAATAGATTGATCCCTTCAGCCCAATCCTAAATCTGCCGAGGCTGCCAAATTCTGTCTCTTTTACCTCCCACAGGAACTGGGAGAGTTCCCACAAACTTTCCTTTCTAAAATGTATTTTTCAGAGTTTTAAAAAACTGCATTCACCTATGTTCGAGAATATGATGCCCAAGACTGAAATAAAAGTAGTCAAGATTGAAATCAGCATTTTGAAAACATGGAGATTTACCAGCTCTGGTTTTTAGAACTGAAGATGTGACTGACCGTGTTCTAAGGAGACATTTTGTACTTTTTCGTATTTAAGAAAGAGATTGAACTCCTTTTTTTTTTTAAATGCAAAGCCAAATGCTATTTTAAAGACAAATATTTTCTACATTCCACATGCTACACAGCCACATAGTGATGAGCTCTGCTCCACAGAGCTCACAATTTAAATAGACCAAAGAGAGGTGAAGTATCATGTCCAAGATCAAACACTAACTCAGTGGCCAAATCTGTGAATGGAGCCCAGGCTCTTTGATTCAGAGCTGCTGGACTATACATTCCAGTCATCTCTCCTGACGTGTTCTTTAATTTTCCATCCAGGACTTATTTTTCAGGAGGTAGCATTACATTCAGTACTGCTGTTTCATTGCACAGGTACTTTCCATCTGGCAAAAGATAATCTGTGATTAAATCAACTGGGATCAAACAAAGGAAAAGGAGGAGGAAATCAGATCTCAAAATCCTGTTAAACACCTCCCAAGTGCCAGGGGCTGTCAATGTGTAACTGATCACTGCACCTCTGATCTCACAGGGCTTGCAATCGCGTCCATAAGCCAGGAATGGGGCCTGTGGCACCATGTAAGTTTCAGGATAGAAACTGGTGGAGTTGTTTGAAATGCTCTCAGTTTCCTAGATGTTTTTTCAGGTCTGTTTTCAGCATTTTGAGCATAACCAAAGGCAGATTTTAGATCTGAATGGCAGAATTAGGCTTGTATCAGTTTTGTTCTAGATGGAGATTTTTATCATGTTTTTAGATTATATTATTCCTGGAAATTATCCCAAAAGAAATGTGATGTTTTGACCCTATTTCTCCCACCAGTCATGGCAGTTTCTTGGTCACTTCTCTTCACAGCTCTATGTTCTTCTAGAGTAGCTATTGGGCATCGGAAGGTAATTTCCATGTCAAGAATGCCACAGCCTGTCTGGCATAGCAAAGAGTGATTTAATGCTCAGACCTTCACGGCTTCACCTTGTGCCAAACTTGCCTGTTGAACTGCAGATAAAACCTGTGCATCTGAGCCTCTAGGCAGCTTCAGAGTGGCATAGGACATGGCACACACTGCTTTAATAGCACGATGGAGGTGGAATGATGCTGTTTTCCTCTCTATAGCAGGAGGATGTCATTTGATAGGAGTATAATTTTCTGCTGGTGTATATTCATGTGCTTGCAGTTGCATGCAGTTACTCACATGCCTGAGAAGAGCCACAGTAACTGGCTGTATTGAGAAAAAGAGATGAAAGCAAAAGAAATTCCTGCTATTGGGGTGATTTTTCAGGAAAACAAAAGAAAAAAAAAAGAAAAAAATAAACCAAGGAAAAAAAAGGAGAAAGAGAAAAGGAAAAAAAAACATACATAGGCTGCAGATGTTTGCAAAATGCCACATCAAGCTCTCACAAAGGCAGATTCCTTGGTGTAACTTCACTGATCCCAGAGGAGCACATGTGGTATCAGCATTCTAGTCCTACAGGTAGTTTCAAAAGATCCTCAAGGAAATTTCAACGGGATGTGAAATTTTTTTCATTTGGAAATCACAGCTTGTATGGTATGTTTTGTGTCACATGATGCTCAGCCTCAGCATTTCTATTCAAAAAAGAACAACAGTGGGAATAGCACGGGTAAACCCTGGGCAACTCTTTGAAACTCGAGGCTCTTGGTGATCTTAGCAGGTGAGCTGAGATGAATCGAGCTGCTCCACCAGGCATGGGGCACTCGGTTTTTAAGCAACACACTGGACCACAGGAGCAGAGGAGGCGGGTGGCAGAAAGTGCACTTTGATATAATGATAGAACGTCCCCTCTCAAACCTCAGGGAGCCCCGTCTCCTAATATTATTCTTTCTTCATTTTCAATTCAAACCAAAAGTGAAAACAGAAAGAAAATAACTCTCTTTTCTCTCCTTGCTCACTTTCCCCTCACGCCCCTTTCCTCTCCTGCTGCTACAACGGCAAAGGGAAGGGAAGAGGGACTGGAGCCACTTAGATCAGTTTCATGCATAGGAGAAGTAAGACAGAAATTATTTTTCTTGTTAGCCTTTTTGTAAGAAGACAGACAACCCTTTCAGCCCAAATACAATATTGTAATTGCTCATATTCAACTGACAGAGGTTCCCAGATGAGCTCCACTGAGGCGTCATTTACTAATCTGTCATGTTCTATAGCACCCGGCGCAGAGCGCTGTAAAAGTGTCTTCTTCTCTTTAAGTTATTTATATAGTTGGCTGAAAGCGCTTTGCTTGTACAAACTAGAAACTATTAGATTAGACCAGCGGAGACAGCCAGAGGCAATCTTTTTAACAAAGTGAGTGGGATTCAAAGTAGGGTTGGAAAGCAAATATTATTTCACTGGAAGTCTATTAGAGGTAGTTCCCTGGATAACAAATAAGTGCTTTGTTAGCTTAGCTTGAAGAAATGCACTGGTCAGGTTGGCAGCAGCTGGGTCTAATGGTAAACTGTGTGATAGCAGATGATAATTCTGCGATCAGTGCAACGCATAAGCCAATTTTGCTTTCCCTTCCTTCGTAGCCTGCCACATCCCCGGGTTTACTTATTTAAATTGCATGTCAGAACTTAGCAGCTGGGGATAACTCCGTTTGCTTTAAAACTTCTCATCGTAACACACACGCACAAACATAAAAAGAAAACGTATGTAAATTCAGCCTATCAGAAAGCAAATATTGTTCTCACCAGGGAAGGCTAAAAGGTCGTCCGTGTTGGAGTGTTTTAATAGAAGTGGAATCTGGGCTCAAACCAAGTTTTAGACATAGAGATCATCATAACAGAAACTCAGAGTCTCTATTAGGTGAGATTAAAGCATATTTGTAAAAATATTCAAACCAAGTCATAGACACTATCAACAGCTAATTCTGGCAAATATCACTTTCCTTCAACCCCTGCAACAGCTGCTTTCAGTGACGGATCTCATGACTTTGCTTTGGTAGAGGACAAAAATGTCTCTGTGCCGTAAATCCATGAGAGTGATTTCTAAAAGAAGAAACATGTCTGCATAACACTTTGGGATCTATTTCTTTCTATGAGAGCTGCTCCATCCGTGTAAGAGGTTGGTTTTATTTATTATTAATAACCGCTTGCGTGTTTGGAAATTCCCTGTTTAGAGTTTCCAGTCTGAGTTATTAGAAATAAAAAATTATAGTTTCCTGTATAGCAAGGTGGATAAAAGTCAGTCAGACCATGGGATGGATAAAATGCTAATGGCCAGATGATTAATTTTTGCAAAGGAAAAGCCTGGTTGTTTCTGGTGGTAGTCTGAAGGGCTAGACACACCAGAAGGCTTCCCAAAAAGCCATTACTCAACCCCATTCCTTGTATTCACATGCAAGACTGGCTCCAGGCTGGACGCAACAGGAATGCTGGCTACCCAGAAGAGCCAGAGAAACCATGGCCACATGTCCTGCTAGGTTGCACCCAGAAGAACTGGATTTCCCCTTGGTAAATGCATGACACAACCTGTTATGGGGGATGGCAAGAGATTGTCTTCTCCATGTAGCTGCTGGAGCAAAAAGACTTGGTAGTGGGCACTCCACTCTGCCTATTTTCTAAAGGAAATGGTAGTGCCACCCAGAGCTATACAACATCTTTACCCAACAATTACATTTTCAAACTCCGGCCACCCTTAGTATATGTATCCCAGAGGCAGATTCATCCCCAGGGTGAATATAAACCCCCTCCCTTCACCCTCTCCACATCCATCCATTCTTCCTCATCCCAATGAGCTGGAGATCACTACTTAAATAATCTTGGTTGCTCTACAGTTTGTCTTTGCCTCCTTGTGTTCAGTACTTGAGACTGATAATACAAATCTGTACTGAAACCTGTAAGTTGCCAACTCCGCAATAGGAGAACAGGTAACATGGCTACAAGCTTCAAGTTCATGCAGGCAAGCTGCTGAACAGATAAATCTCCATTTAGTTTGTCTTAAGCCAGGTGAAAAATCTGCTTTTACCAACAGCTTCCAATGTCTCATTAAGACTGTTTAATCAACCTCCAAAACTCATGCAAGTTGATAATTATCTGGACCCCGTCCCAAGGAAGCCAACACTTACTGAGAGGAGAAAGTGTAGAATTTGCCCAGTCTGCTCCCACTCCAGTACTGTTACATGCTTTTTCTGGAAAATCATTTTACTTTCTGTGGCAGTTTAGGGTCAGGGCAGCCCACTAAACCTAACAGATGCTCTCTGTTAACTCCCCTTCCTCCCCAAAGGGGAAGAGAAAAGGAATAAAAGAGAGAGACTTATTGATTAGGAAAGGAAACTAGAACAGATTTAATGAAAAGGGAAAAAAATAATAACAGAATAAAATGAAATATATACAAATCTGTACAAGACCAGTATCGAACCCGAACCACCCTGATGGCAAGTACGTCACTGTCACCACTGATGTTGTGAAGCAGGCACCGGGAAAAGTCCCAGACAGGGTCCAGCAGCAGACTGGAACCTTGTTGAGAAGCTGGATTCTGGTACTGGATTCAGGAACACTCCAATCAGGATCGAAGGCAGAATGAACAGAGTCCTCCTGGATTCCAGGCATTGAAGAAACGAGGAAGAATCTGAGCAAGGGCCCAGAGCAAGAGCCCCTGAGCCGAGAGCAACCAAGCAAGGGCCCCCAGCAGCTGAATATGGCACCTATGGGATGGAATATCCCGCTGGTCAGTTTTAAGGGTACTGATCTGTCTGCTCCTCCCTGCAGGTGCAGCTTTTACTTTCTACACCCCCTCAGTGTGGTACACAGGATCTAGCAGTGGACTTGGTCTGCACACCAATCCCTAGTACTAAGTCTGAACATTGGGCGTTATCACTGCTAGAAGCAGCCACTGCCTGTGAAAACATGCTGCTAATTTCAGAAAGTGCGGTTAGTTAAAGGAACAGAGCTGAAAGGTAAAAATCACTGAACAGAGTTGTTCTGTTCTAACTCAAACCAGGACACTTTCTTAGCCCTGCTTTAAAACGTTGAGGAAGTTTGCCCTTTTGCCCTCCTCCCTCCCTACACTCCAAAGCAAGAATTAAAAAAACCAGCATGAGATAGCAGCTTTCGAAGAAGACGCTTGCTTTTTGGTTTTTGGAGGAAGGGAGATAAGGAGAAAAAGCAAGAGGTTCTGTAGAGGCAAAACACAGTGGGAAATCCAGTCCAGAGGAATCTACAAGTTGTGCAGGTGAAATCCACCATCCACTCATTAACACTCCTGAGCAAGTTAAAAAGCTAGGGTTTCCCAGGGACGCACCTGGGTTTTACCTTGCCAAAGGAGTGGGAAGAAACAAGGTCCCCTCCCAAGCCCAAATCTCTCCTACGCAGTGGCATAGCCCCAATTCCTCCGCCTGCCAAAGATCTTGAGCGTGCATCCTTTCCATTCTCCATTCACCTCCAGTAGCACTGCTCCCCAGTAATGATGGGTTAGCCTTTTGTTGCTGGAAGCAGGCAGCCAAAGTGCAGCTCCCTTTGATCATCCCTCTCCCCAATTCCCGCAGGGCCGTATTTTCCTAAGGGAGAGGGGGGTGAGGGTGCAGCCATGTCACCAACTCCCTCCGGAACAAGCCAGACAAGTCTTTTATCTGCAAGGAGGTTTCACTCTATTTAGGAGGAGTAAAGCTTCTCCAGTTTGACTAGAAGTCCTTGCCTGATGATAAAAATGCATTTCAATATCTTAGCACATCTGGCTCAATGCACTGTAAGTAGCTGCTTAAGTGTATGCATGTTAGCCCGGCACCTATGGATGCTGGCAAGCCCACAGCAGATGGAAGTGACTTGGAGGAGCACAGGCATACATGAATGAAAGTTGCCCTTCTTTTTCCTCCTGTATTAATGGAGATCTTTTTCATTCTCCAGAAAGAGTCAAATTCCATCTCTTTCTTCTATAAGAAGGTGACAATTATAGCACATTTCTTTGTGGGCAATGAAAGATCAGGGGCCAGAAAAGGGAATTTATTCTTAGATTTGTCTACAGTGCCAAGGAGTCACCGTGTGTGATTGGTTTTTTTGCGATCACTCTTGATCACAGTTTGGCTCCTTTACAGGTTATCTGTGTATCTGCTACATAGGAAAATCTTCAGATGATCCAGGTGATCTGCAGGGATATGGAAAGAGGAAAATACCCAGGGGACAAACATGTGCCCTGAAAAGCTAAATACCTGCTATGCCAATTCTCAGCTAGTAGAAATGGTTGTATATCCACAGCAGTAAAGGTAGGCAGGTTTAGGCTGGTGAGATTTACTCCTCTACTTATATTTTTTTCAGTTCAGAGTGCATCAAAGGTTTCCTTTTTCTGACTGACTATGCCTCAGAAGATTGATCCGCAAAATTCTGATCACAGGGCTGTGATCCTGCAGGGCACTTCAGACACCTCTGGACAGGCTTCTGGGTGAAGCACGCATGATGAGGGCAGCAGTTATGCACAACCAACCTGTGACATCCTCTCACTGTGTTGTGCTGCGCAAATAGGACACAAAAGCATCTTCCTTCCCAGCACTGAGCACACGAGAGTCTGGTGAAGACAGTGACACTTGCTTTGTGCTTCCAGTAAGACCTGATGTATGGAGTTATGTAGGGGGGTAGGTTCCTGATTTTTGTTTCTTTCCTGTTTTCTGGTTGCCTTTCCCTTTCTTTTAAGTGTAACTCATAATTTCAGAAGCTAGGTGTTTCTATGGGGGCAAGGTGGGGTTAATAACTTGCTTATAACTAGTGCATGTGTTTCACTGACAGAGGCTTACAGCAGAGTGGGAATTCAAAGGCATTTGTCTAGGCTGGCAAAAGAAATTTTGTCATGTTGATACTTTTTTTCCATTAGTTAGTTTGGTTTTGTTTCTTTACCAGCAGCTCTTTCCCTTCCTAGAGCTGCTTTACCCTCTTTAGATCAGTCACAGCCAGACTGTAATGATCTTAATGTAGCTCTGATCTATACAAGCCAGCAGCCACCTCTGGTGATATATTGCAATCTTTATTGCCCTGTTACTCCCATTGTCTCAAATGGTTCTCCAGATCGATGGTGAAATTCCTCTGCTTTAGTGGCCGTAAGATAGGAGGCCACTCATTCACCAGATGCGTGATGAGCTGAACTGTCACAAGCTGGGCTTATGGATGCTCAGCCTACAAAAGACATCTCACAAATCCATACTGAAAAACTCTCAGCAAGAGTGAAGTGAATTCCTTCTAATGTCACACACACTCACACCTCATTAGTTACATTTGAAATTAATTTGTCCAAGTGGATGTTGATCCTCTCCCCACCATCAGGTTGTCACCACTATAAACTGATAAAATTATGGAAGGGAAATAATTCAGATATAGAGTCAGAGCTATGTCTATTCAGGAGAATGAAGACTTCAGTGAGATGCAGTAAGGACACTAACAGAAAAAGATGTGATGGATGTTAGGCTTCAGGATCTTCATGCTAACGCTCTGAGGTTAAGAGGTCTGAAAAATCCTATTGTGCCATTTGACGTGGCATGAAATTTTAAGCTCAAAATCCTGTTTGGTTCTTTGTATATAACATCTCCTCCATACAAATACAACTGGTACTAGTTGTTTCTCCTCAAACCTCAAATTTGAGTTCACTCATTTCACTTCCTACCCTACCACCTACACAGTTAACTACAATTCAAATCAGTTCCAGCCATTGCTTAATTCCATCACCACCACATCCACAGTATAAACCTGTTCTCTGCCTTCTCCTGGACTCCTTTACACCTCTTCCCAAGCTTGAAACACAGTTGCAATAGAATCCCCTTCTTTATCATCCTAAATTCACAGGGAAGAGAACAGTTACTGACATGAACTCCCTCATCCCTAATTAGATTTGGCATTGCAAGGATGGAAGTGGAGTGAGAAGGGAAGAGAATAATCCAATGTTCCATAGAAGAGAAGGAACACGGAGAGTTAGCTGCTCTTCCTAACCTCCTAACTGCAGGAAAAATACCATCTAGACTCCTAAGGGGTTGGGTTTTTTTTGGAAAATACAGTGAAACAAAATCTCAGTTTTCCATTGAGAAAATTTCAACATAAAAAAAATAATTCTATAACTCCCTATGACTACAGCCACTGCTATATAGTATTGAATGTGTTGAAGATCTCTCTAAATTTTTAGGACCTACAGCTGTTTTAAGGTTTTCTTGGTGATTTTGTCATGAAGATGAGAATTTGCCAAATTTTAGCATGGGCTTTGTGTTGTTCATTATTTGAAAATATAGTTCTGGTCTAGAAATTCTTGTGGCCAGGATTTCCAGCATAGAAAAACATCGTTCCAGAATCCAGGGAAGGCAGCAACTGTTCAACAAAGAGGTGGCAAAAGAAGTTTGGACAGCCTAAGATGTAGAAGGAGGAAATTAGTAATTAATAATGTAAAATCTTTCACTTAAAAAGAAAAAAACTAAGGGCACGAACACAAAACTAAAGCAAGGAATATAACTCTTCAACCGGAAATGTGAGGAAGTCAGATCTATCAAGATTGGTCCCATGTGAGCTGCAAGATAGAGAATCTTATGAATAATACTAAAGTAATCTTGTCTTTCTGTTGTTCCCTTATTTTAAAGGCATGTTTCATGTGCACTGTGGGGTACCAGGAGGAACAGGCCTGAGAGGTTATTAGAGGAAAGATGCAGAAGAGACTGATGGACTGGAAAAACAGTCCCCTATAGGAACAAATCTAAGTGCCAGCATATACAAGAGACCGCAGTAGATTGAATGACGTTGTGTGTGTTGGGAGAGCTTCAATTACTTAATTAAGGAAACGATGATACCGAGAGCGGTTTGAAGAGAAAAGCTCTCTCATTTGGATTCATTTCACTTTATATCTTTTTGGTGAAAGATGGAAATAAAAACTGAAGCAGACATGAAATTTAATAATGTTATTGCTAGAAACTGAAATGGAAAAAATACTGGGAATGAATTAAAGCCGAGGCATAAAATGCTAAAAAAGGAAAGAGAAAAATGGTCAGGGAGAATCTAAATAATTCATTTATTTCCAGCAGTGGATGAGTATTAAAAAACAAGGTACAGTGATTACAACAGGCAACTGGGAGTTGAGACTCTTGAATTTTATTTCTTTTCCTTAACATATGTCATTCTGTAAGTCAGTCTTTCCATGCTCCAGTGTACCCAATATTTCTTCGCATGACAGTGATGTAGTTGGACTTAATTTGCTGATGCCCTGTAGGTGTAAATTGTTATGAATTGGCAGAAATCACTTGAGATTTAAAGATGAAGTTATCTTTCCATTAGCAGCTTGGCTACCAAAACAAACTCTCCATTGAACTTCCCCAAAGAAAATGCATCTCCCCCTGAAATTTCACATTTCATATCTCACTCTAGGTAGAATTCTCCCTTGTGAAGTGATACTTCTAATTGAATATCTCCCTCCAACTCCCTGGTGTGAGCATTGCTTCTGGGTAAGCAATGTGGATTGCCTCTCTCCTGTTCATAAAGTTGAATCAAAGCTTCAGTTAAGTCTTATTATACTTTCCCTTGCAGGCCTCAATATCATCTCACATCCGAAGACTGCAGCAATCACAGATGTCTTGATGAGACTTACTGTCTGCTTGGCCCTTCCAAACAGACCTGCTGCCAATTTCTGACACTTGGACAAGAGGAGAATTAGGGCTTTGCCTCTTTGCTGGGCAACTCTAGCACATGCCAGCAGAGGCTCACAGTAGTCAACACACAATCCCTGCAGATGTAGTGTCTCACCTTGAAGAAGCAAGGTGATCCTAGACACTTGTATCCCTTTGAAATACTGCATTTGCCATCACTCTATGAATTGCTTTCCTACATGCATTTTTGGAAGATGCTTATTTCCCCTCTGGCAGGTTGAATTCTTAAGTGAGTCGTCCTTTCTGAGCAGAAGAGTTATGTCCATAAAACCTGCAAGAGCACACTTAGTGCATGTTGAAATTAGTCCAGCTAGATACGCAGGGAAGGTACTCCAAAGCAAAAACTTCCAGATTGGTCATATGCGTTGTAGCCTGTCATGCTACTGACATTGCTCCTGCACATCAGAGAAGCCATATGAGAATTTGGTTGTCCGTGATGGTCTAGAAAATCGGTTACCAAAAACGACTGCACATTCAGATAGATAGAAGTGGTCTGTGGCTCATCTGTCTTGCCAAGTTCAGTTGCTACATCTGGATTTGAATTGCTAAAATCAGCACAAATGTTATTGTTGAAAGCCACAGACTATGGTCTGTGTCAATGATAGAGAAACCTCAGAAAGTCTGGAGGTTTCCAGTCAGCACCCAAAAGGTTGGATATTTCTCCAGCTTTAGCCAAACAATTGAAATACTACTATTTCAAAAAAGTAGTAAATTCTGGAGAGTAAGTTGTTTCACAAGATTGCTTTTATGATTTCAGTCTGAGGACAAAAATTTTTCAAGGTCACCCGTTTGCTTAATATCTCTTACCTCCATTACTTACTTTTACCTCCATTACTTACTTTTATGAATATTATCGTGTCATCTGAGAATTCTGTAAAGTTAGAGAGGCTATAGTGTGGCAGGTTCTATCCAAATGCAGCCCTTCTTGGAATGAGCTTCCAACCTAGATCACTACAACATCTTAAAAAGCAGGAAATTAAGTAACATCTCTCCAGCCTCAAAGGGAGAAGATGGAACTTGCCCAAAATCATGACTGGGATTTGTGACAGAGCCAGGGATTGAAGCAGACTTTCTGAGGTATCAGCCAGCGCATTATTGATGAAACTCTTCATTCTCTCCTTTTGCCAGTGAAGAAGCACAAGTGCAGATGCTGAGAGTCAATTACCAGAAGAAATAACTACCTGAGAGATTTTTAAACTTCGAAACAAATCCCATTTTAGTTTTGAACAATGGTTAAGGTCATTTCCAAATTGGTATGACTGGAGTTGACTACCCCTGATTCAGAACAGCAAACATCAGCAAAGCACTGGCAATTAACTGATTTGTTAACAACTGCTCTGCTGGAGTGAGTCTGGGGCAACTGTGCAGGAAGGGAAAGGAGGCGATTCGCTGTAAATTTTACTGAACGTTTCAGCATTGAGTCTGATAAACGGTTGCTGAAGGATTTTTCTGAAGTACCTGGGACTCCAAGGAGAGAAAACATTTCTCAGCCCAGATGCTGTGAGCCAGAGAATCCTACCTGCAATACCAGCTGTTGAAGTAGAAAGATAAAGGGGAGTTGTGTCTCTAATAGAGAAATTTAAAATCTGGCCTCAGTGGGGTGGCTTTTGTAAGTATTATATTTCAAATATTAAGCTGGGAGAAGCGTACTGCAATTTCTAGTTGTGGGATAAGAGGGTGAAGAGTCCCAGACCCCTTTTTAAACATTAGGTATGAGAATTACAAGGTCTGCCTCTGCAGATCGTTATCAAAATCAGTATTTGAGGTCTTTAACTCCTACGTGTACAGAACCTGGGTACTGCTGAGTGCTCAGCTGAGCACCCTCCTGAAAATACGTCCTAAATGTGTGTGCATAAGTAATTAGGTGAGTTTGGGTGAATTTGGAACAAGCAGAAGTATACATTTTTTAAATATTTTAATGGTTTGAAATATGTACCCTTTCAGTCCTTATAGGCACAGACATCAATGATGGCATGTAATATTTATTTTCTGTGCTCTGCTAAGCAGACTCTTTCATTTCAATGAGTCTACTTTCAAACTGATGAAACTTTCCAGTAGCAGAAATCTAAATCTGTGAGTTTAAACCACTGTGGTTCCTTATCTTTCCATGTGAAACTTTAACTTTGGCATAAGAGCCCTTATTTCTAGCTTAAATAAGTCAATTAAATAAAAAAAAAAAAAAAAAAAAAGAAAGAAAGACAGAAAAATGGAACTAGAATGTCCATATGGATAGCTTTATAGCTATAGAAGCAGAAGTTTAATTCTTCAGTTACAGATTAGAAAAGAAATTTTCCTTAGTAAGGATATAAGCCACACACTCACATCTCTCCGTAATGATCAATAGACAGATAAAACAAGGTATTCATTGTGCTGAAAAAAACAACACACAAAAAATCTTTCTAATATCTCAATAGAAAGAGGACTCCAAAATGTTGGGTTTTCCCTGTCTCAAGTCGATGTTTCTGTCAAGCCTTAACTTTATGCAAATGTCTGAATCAAGTTCTGCAGCTAATTGTAGACAGTCTTAATTCATTTTGTTTCTTTCTGGTTCATATGCAGCCTCAAATACCTAGAAAAAGTCTCGGGATTTTGCATTTGATTTTTCACTTGACGGTTACAGAACAAATTTACTAATCTGGATTTAAAACAATTTAGGTGGAGTTTGCTCTCTTGTTCAGTAATAATTATGAAAAAAAAAGGTTTGCCTTGCCTGATGGCTATGTGTGTGCGTACATAAATATATGTGTGTAATTATAAGGAATTATTCCTGTTTCTTTGTATTTGCTATATGCTTTTACTTCAGGTAAGTGTTTATGACCCATTAAAATGGAGCAATTCCAAAATTTCCTAGACATGATGAGCGGTACCATAAATATGTGTACTCCGTTGCCAATTACTACATGAATAACAATATCCTGAATGCCATATGCCTTCACTAAAAGGCGAGTTTGGGAATATTCTCAGTTTCTGCTTTCTCTGCGTTTCCTGAGCAGACTCCAGCCTCATGGTAGTCAGCAGTGGCAAGCAGTGGGGAGCTGCAGTTTTAATAACAAATTGCGGCTAGTTGCTACTGGCTGCAAAGCAGCTCCCACTGAAGCACAGAGCCCTCAAGGTTGCAGGAGAGTACACAAGTACTCAATTTAATAGACTGTCTTTTGAGTGAAATGCATCAAAGCCTAAGCAGACCCTTTGCTGTGGGAGATATTACTGTCAGCTGAAACTAAGGATAGGATTCTCTAACTTGCTCAAACCCATGCATTTACAGTGGATGATATCGTCATTAAAAGCCGAGAGAGGGAGGAGGGGGAAAGGAGGCAAAAAAACAATCATTGCTACTTTTTTAAGAGATCATTACAACTGGCTGTTTCTGAGATCAGCTTGCTATGAGCACACAGCTGTGAATTCAATGACAGCAACACTCTCGAGCACTTCAACAACAGTTTTACAGCCTTTACTGATAATCGCATATCACGTGTCAATGCAAATCATCATTTATTATTTATACAAGAAGATATTTTCCAAAGTGCCAAGAACAACCAAGCATCCAGCTCCCCTCCAAAGTCAGTGTGGGAATTAGGTTCCTGAATCTATCTGTACCTGCAGTGCCCAAAAATGGCTTGGTGCATCTGATGGGCTTGGCTTGTTTATTGAGTTAGGTTTATTTCTGTGGGATTTACTTTGATTTTCAGAATCTGGATCCCAGACAAACAAATTCTCTATTCAGTTCAACTAGGCACTCCAACGTATTTTGTTTGCATTAGCTACACTCTGTTGCATTAGTAATGTCCCATCATATCATATTAGTAATCTGCTTTGCTAATATAGGAAAAGTCGTTCACACAGTACAAAGTCTACTTGGGTTAGTAGTTGTTTTCCTTTGTATTTCATTATAGACAGTGGCATTGAGCTCTGGGGGGGAATTTCTTCAATACCTCGGGTTAGATTTGTCCAATGGGATAACAGGAAGACATTTTGTTCCGCTTAAATTTGTACAGGGAAAATAGAAGTACTTTTTCTTCCTTGTGTCTTTCCAAATGCAGAGAAGTTGTTAGAGTGATTTTTTTAAACTGAAAGACATTCATCTGGCTGAGATTTTTAAATGTGGGCATTTGAACTACATTTGCTTTTCAAAAAAAACTTGAAAACCCCCAAATGGAGGAACAATGTTTATAGGACACTAAAAGGCTTTTTCCTTCTCCTTCTTCCAACACCACTCCTAACCCTGTTCACTGCTGAGCTGATGTAGCTCTGATTTACTCTGAAAGACTCCTCGCTCCCTTGGAAATTATGCCACCATTTTTTAGTGTGTTTACAGACAATAGATTCCAGTGTAAATCAACGTGGAGAGTGAGCTTAAAACGTCTTTTCTTGCTCAACTTCTACTATGGGGTCTAAGGGTTCTCTTTTATTTGTTTCAGACATTTCCACAAGGACTAGAACAAAACGGAGTTTATTTCATTCTCTACTGTCTTGATCTCAGAGCCACTGTGATTACTGTACAGGTCTGTGACCCAAGAATAAAAGCATCACCTGAAGCTCCAGCATTGAACATCTGACCACAGTTTCCAACCAACTTGGTGGCACCAAGCTAACCCACTCTTTTGGTATTGAGCTACTTGGCTAGAGGAACCAACTGAGAAAATAGTTCTTCACGTATTACACAAGCAGCTATATTAAGGTCAATCCAGTGTCATAGTTTCATTGTACTCTTACAGACACCAAAAACCTAGAAGGGAGGAAGGGAAAATGTGTTTTTATGTAGTGAGAAAAAGGAGTATAGTCTTATTTGGGCAACTATGTCTCAATTGTTACTCAAACCGGAGGATCAGGACCCTTCCCCCTCATCCACGACTATACACAATATTCCCTCTAGCCCAAGATAAGATTAATAAGCACGATGTGTGATGAAGGTTAATGTCTTGTGGCTTAGATATTTTACCAGACAATGACTCCTGTGATACATCATGTCAATTTTTTGGGATGTTTTAATAAACTAAGGACAGTGAGAGGGCCACGAGGCAAACTGCTATATCAGATGTGACATGTGCTCCGTGCAAGCATGTACTCACAGAGAGACTTCTCCCTAGGTGCAGTGCAAAGCCATCCCAAATGGATTCTGATAGGATTTCACAACTACAAACCTGTCATAGGCATGCAGTTTTAAAATAAGTGGCTGAGAAATGTTTTGGGAGTTATTAGAACTAACTTTTTATCTCTCCTGACTAGTTTTAGTGCCTCAGGTGATATGTACAGTTGTTAATGATCATTATTATTTAGTGCATGATGCTGCCTGAAATATAGTTATGAATCAGTGCATGACAGAATAGCACAGAACAGAAAGATGGCCCCTGTCCAAGAGGTGTCCAAAGCCATGAGCAGCACAAGAGAGTCAAACAATGTAAGCTGAGGGGTTTTGAAAATTTGACCTTTAAAAAAAGGAACACTTCTCTAAACCTGGCCCTATGATCATTGTATTTTTCATCCATTTACTGAATCATTTTAACAAAACAGGGTAAAAATAATTAAAAAACGAATACCTATCCCAAAATGCAGTTTATGGACTAGATAATTCTCTAATTCTAAAGTTAATGAGAATGAAATCAATAGAATTATTAATACTAAAACTAACACTGGTGAAATCAAAATCAAAGCCTTCACTGAGACAGAAGGAGTCAGAGTTTACCCCCTAGAATATTGCATATCGACCTAACCGAGCCATGTAGCATGAGACATGAAACAGCTCTTTGTATATTGATGTCTGATGAACACTAAGACACAAAGAATTCTGATAAAGCGGTACTAAAATGTTTTAATATGTCAGTTTAATATCACTGACCTTGTGAAGGAGACACAAGGGCAAAAACGGGGCTATGTGTGGTGCAGGCATGTTGGAAAGTCTCTGGTTTGTGTGGTGGCTCTATTTGCTGATGTCAGAGAGACTTCAGTGTGATATAGCATTAATATTGTCTCACATGCCAGGTAATGCAAATACAGAAAATTACAAGCAGTGTGAGCATGTACTGAAGATGAGCTCTGTGACATCCATTATGTAGAAGCAAAATCATCTTACCTCATGAAAGATGGCAGCTTGAAGGCTAAATTTAATGAGTCTGATTCTGATCTCGTACTAGGTTAAACCAAAAATGACTCCATTTCAGGTAATGGAAATGCACTGCTGCAGAGCAGAGAGAGAGTCAGGTTTATTGATGCATCCAGCTACGCTTCTGTAAAAGTTGACAGCCTACTAAAGGTTGCTATTCATTAGTGTCTGATTTTTGACAGTCATCATAACTTTTATTAGAAAACCTCCAGCAATACTAAGTTGAGATACAAATTAAGAATAAGCCAGCGGTACCTTTAAATATACCATGAGCTCTGTTTTTGGCTCTGGTATCTTTGAACAGAAGCTTACAGGTTCAATTCAGACAGTTAGCAGGGTGCTGACAGCAACATGTTGGTACAAGACTGTACTTCTCTCTTTGGTTTTGTTTTAATTAAAGCCGCATTCATTTTTTAAAGCAGGTCATAAAGCTAACCCACTCTGACAACACAGAATTACATTATAAAATCATTCCTTATAATAATTATAAATCTCTGCTAAAGCAAATTGAAATGAAATTAAAATACTGGCATACGTTGCCTTTCTTCCTGATAGGAGAAATTCATCTGATCAAAATTACCGCCAACTGCTCAGAGTTTGCAGCGAGGACAGATCCAGAAATTTATCTCAGTCTTCAAGCTTCCTGCTCCTCTGCATCAGTTGATGTGTCAGAGCTTTAGCTCCGAAAGTGCTTAGAGGGATAAGCATCGTCACTAGGCTATACCTACACCTCATACCACAGCTACAGCTACTTCCAGTGGCAGGTTTTTTACTGGCTATGGATGACATCTTCCAGATGAGTCCTGTCCATCCAGAATTCCAGAGGTGATGAGAAATACCGGTGTCACAATTTAATTATAAATAAGGTAATTTAAAGCAGAAGAGGAAAAAAAAAAAATGTATACATAGTATTATACAGTCAGAAGTGTTGAATGCAGCAGACTGATTTCAGGTTTATAGTGTGCGGTGACATTACTTATACGGAAACTATGGCATGGAATTTCCCTGAAAACAGTCCTTCCCACAAGATTTCTGGCATTTTGGATTCTCTATGCAGCTAGAAATCCTGTGAGTACAATCTGTCTCGTTGTACTTGAGTCCTCCTTGGTTGGGTTGGAAAACAGGGATCAGATCTTTAATTTATGTAAATAGGAAGAATTCTGTTGAAAAAAATAGAGACAAATCACAGGAAATTCTCAGTCCAAAACTATAATAAATAAAAAGATTTCTAAATCCCTCAGGACCTCAAAAAATACAGACCAAATCCTTTCACAGAAGTGAGTGGGATGAGAAGAGGAGGAGGTGTTTTTTCCTTTCCTTTCCTGATGGCCTGCCCAGAACAACAGACATTTTTCTGTTAAGAAATTTACAGTCAGGAGAACCCTCTTGGTCCACTGAAGTGAGGTCCTCAGTACTTTGACTCCTCATTTCTCAGTGTCCCTCAGAAATGGGAAACAGAATTAGCTGCTAACTTCAGAATGTACCCAATCAAGAATTTCAGGATTAGGAGAACATAGTGTCCTGCAGTCTGCAAGTAAGATGCGTAAGTGTGAGTCACATTATAGGGAATTTTGAGGGATGTCAAGGTCTGAAAAATCTGGAGATTTTATCATGATGGCTAGACAGTGTGGTCATTCAAAAAGTGGACTGGGCATTAAAAGGACAACAACATTATAAGATAGAGCTTAACATCAATGTACTTTAGCTGAAATAATCACTGTAGACAATTTGGAAGTTCATTCATTGGGAAGTTGAGAATCCCACTTGCTGTAGACACATAAATGATGTGTAGGAAGCCTAGTCATAGTGATGGCAGAGAAGAATGACTTCCAGCTCATCCTGGGACCTCCAGGCAAAGAAGAGCTCCCTGACAGAGAAGGTGCTCTGGTAGGATCCAGTGGGCAAGAGCAGAAAGGGCCAACTCTCATTTCTGTCTCAGCTTTCATCTGGGTAATGACCGTTCTATCTATGAGGCACTTGAGTTTCAATTTCTTGCCAAGGGAAGGAGAGAAAGGATGCCCTACGTAACAGAAAAAGGCTTTTCAAGGCTTCTTCTGTGTCTCACTCTTCTCCAGCACCTAAAGTTTTTTTTTCTGTTTGAAACAGATTAAGTTGGTTTTTGCAACTCAGGAAGTATTACCTGTTAGTGGCAGGTCAGTGGTGTAATTTACTTTCCCCAGGTCCCTGGACTGGGGATGCATCAAGTTGGTGTTTAAGTTTCCAGGAAGAAACCCTAGTAAACAAAACATAGAACAAACTGTGCTGCTGGAATAACCTAGCAGGGAGGTTATGGGAGCATTCCTTAATTGCTGCATTGCTTGGCAGGCTGAACTTGTCACCAGTTTGTTTCCAGTTGCAATGGAATCCAAATTCCCAGTTTGGATCTCTCTAAACGAAGCCCAGCTTGTTTTGGATGCTGCAGCTCCTTTCATCTCTATGGATGTTGAGATCAACTGCAATCTTGCATCTAAGTGATCTGAACTTTTTGTGTGGGTGGGGTTGACATATACCTTTTGTGGATGAAGGCATTTCCTAATGAGGACCTTCAGCTTAAGCAACACTTTGCTTTCCCTAATGTCTTGGCAAAGTTAATCTGTATTGCCCTTCAAAGCATCCAGCAAGGGTAGCTCTTCACTCAGATTTCTCCTGAGAAATCTGCCTAGGGAAGTGGAAGCCTGGAGCAAGCATGGGGATGGATGAGAAGGGGTGTAGTTACTTGTATCTGATATGAAATAATGGTCTTAACTGATTTGCAACTGCTTCAAGATATCATGATGTAGACAGAGAGAGAGAAAATGAAAAATAAGCAGATACATCAAAAATCACTTCCAGGATATGGAGCAACTTAGTGCTGCTTAGATTACAGTGTTTCAAATGTCTGATATCTTCACAAGGGGTGTGGTGGGAAACCAGAGAGATAAGTAAAATCAGTTCCCAAAAAGTTAAACTATGGAATGATAAAGAACTGTAGCTGATCTCTAGGAACTCTGTGGACTACAAATGAACATAGCAGCTGCTTCCAGTTCTGCTGAGTGACTTTCACTTTGCAGTGGTATTTATCTTAAGACTGAAATCATCTTAGTTTCAAGATCTCAGTCTAAACCTTTCAGAGCTTGAACAGTGTCTATTTGCTTGTCCATACAAGTGCTAGCACAGCAGGTCCCAGTCTTGGTTATAGCCTGCAAGTGCTATTACAGAATACCTGGTAATAATGGGAAAAAAGGATGAAGTCATCCTGAGCTCTTGTCCCATTTACTCACCACCCATGGAAGTTTCTGTATTTGCATCTCTGAGAGTGCAGCAGATTTTCCTGGTCCATCCGGACCCAAATTTGAAAAGCTCTGCCTTCTCTGCCACCTCTGTTGGCTTTGAGAAAACAGGAGCCTGCCAAATCTATTGCATGATTGTTTCTCCTCTGTGTCCTTTAACTGCCCAGGAAACTGGGCATGACAGTTGAAGGCAGGAATCGGAGCAGAGTTTGACATAGCAGACTTTAGTAGCCTAGATTACTCTTAATAGCCAAAACCTGCCAAAATAATCCTCAAAACACATATAATCCAGCTCACATTTGTGTGTCCAGGGTGCCTGTGTTTAACTTGACTACTTAGTGGTTTTGCTGTATTCATGAATACACAAAAGCAGTGCTGGTCCCCAGACTTAGACAACGGTTTGTTTCCTGTGATTATAGATACACTGCTGTAGCAGCTGAAGAGGAGGAGTGTGGTAACTCTAAAGCACATCAAAGAGTGGTCAATGAACCTACAATAAAGGAAATCCCTTCATGAAGATCAGAGCTCCTTGGAGGACCTTTTCCAGTGTAGTAAGATCAGACAGGATTTAGCTCTGAGGTTGCGTTAATAAGAGCTTGTGGTAAATTCCCAGGCATTGCATTAAAGAGGTACTTGAATATGAAGATGGCTGGTGATTATTCAAACTGTCTGGGCCTTGAGGATCATGTTTTCAGGAAGGTGTTCATGTTAATGTAGATTTGCACTGGCCACACTCCTGCAATAAAAGTAGTTTCCACATCGTAGCACTTACACATACATTTTCCACTGTTGAACATGCAGTTGTGGTGTGTATCTGATCATGCCAATGTAGAAACTTCACCATTTAAATATCCTGAAAATATATTAACCAAAGAATTCAACTTCATGAACCGGTTTCAAATCAATACTTGCCCTACATTCTCTATTTGTTCAATGTCTCAGCTCATTTAATACTCATCTGGAGTACTGTGTCCAGTTCTGGGCTTCCCAGTTCAAGAGAGACGAGAAACTACTGGAGAACGTTCAGTGGAGGCTGCAAAGATGCTGAGGGGAATGGAGCATCTCTGTGATGAGGAAAGCTTGAGATACCTGGGGCTATTTAGCCTGGAGAAGAGAAGACTAAGAGGGGATCTTATCAATGTTTATCGATATCTAAAGGGAAGCTGTCCAGAGGATGGGACCAGTCTCTTTTCAGTGATGCCCAGTGATAGGACAAGGTGTAACAGGCACAAACTGGAACCCAGGAGGTTCATCCTAAATATAAGGAAGAACTTCTTTACTATGAGGGTGACAGAACCTGGCACAGGCTGCCCAGAGACATTCTCAAGTCTCCTCTCGAGAGATTCTAAACCACCCTGGACACAGTCCTGGGCAACCTGCTCTAAGTGAAGTTGCTTTAGCAGGGGAGTTGGATGAGATGGTAAAGTCCCTTTCAACTCCTACCGTGCTGTGATTCTGTGGTTTTGTGATTTGAAAACCAAGCAAATCTCAATCTCACTTAAGCAGCTGAAGAAAAAACAACCTGGCAACTTGTAAGTAGGGGTACAAGTGTATAAAGATGGTCCTTTCAAAGTCTTATCCTCACACCAGAAGTGTTTAAAACATGAGAGGAGCCACTGCAGTAGTTCACCTGCTTAATTCCACAGTGTAAACTTTTAGTAACTTGTAGAAGTAGACTGAATGTGAGAATTCTTTCAGGATAAAAAGTGCAGTAATATTGCATGTGGAATACCCAATAAGACAACTGACTGAAAAGTACAGATTATTACTTTAAATACAAATGTTTGAGGAAACAAACTGCTCAATTTTCACTGTTTTTGTTACTGTAAAAGTAAATACTGAGAGCTGTAGGTTCATACTAGAGGCTACACTGGGTACTCTATACCATGTAGAATTCTTCTGATTTTTACATTTCAGGTCCCTGAAAATACATTCATATGTAAGAGTACTACCAACGAAATAATGGTCCCAATAACATTAATAGCAATAGACATGTTCAGAAAGATTTGTGGAACTCTTCAGTCTAAAAAGATTGCTTTCTTCCCTTTCCCCACCTACACTACTTTATACAAGTATACATATCCGTGTATATATGTGTATATATATATACGCACAGATCCATTAATACAAATCCCGTCACCAATTCCATTTTCCGGTTGCTTCCCACAATTATTTTATATAGGAAGCTCTGATGAAATACTTCTTTTGAAAATCCATCTCCATTGCTTTTAGCATTTTAGTTGCAAAGCAATTACTCAGCCTGTCAGGGTAATCATCATAAATATTGCTGTCCACGGTATTTCTACAAGCCAATAGTAACTGGTTGGGTCAGTTCAACTCAATTAAATGACTTTCCAAGAAAGAGTTGCATTTATATTCCATTCCCAAACTACAGACCAGCACACATGTAAAAATGGGTGATTGTTAAGGCATTTATCTCTTTCCCATGATTTCTGAGTCATAATCACTGACACCAGCAAATCTGAGCTTTGCATCCCATGTATCTGCATCTCTCTTTTTTTTTTGCAGGAGCTTGAAGCATATGTGATACCTTATGATGCAAGAACCTGTCTGGACAACAGATACAGAAGCATGGGTTCAGTTCAATTGTCCCATAATAAATGGAGGGAGCTGTTAATTTTTACTGATTAGATAAGTAATTTTGAACTGGAAGCCATCAGCAGAGAACACACAGATGCTGTGATGCAGTCCTAGAGGAACTAACTTGAAGGGTAGTTTATGTGTGATCCAGCATTGCACTCTCACCGAGTATAAATTACCCTGATTTCCCAGGACTGAGTGATTTACACCCATAGAGGCCTGGCCAGAGAATGTAACAATGCTACGTTTATAGTTTTAGCACCATTTTCTAGCAGCAGTGCAAGTTCAAACAGCCTCCACCCTAGGCTTATCTGATTCCTTGACACTAGTCAAGGTACAACCCTTTGCATCACTGAAAGCCATCCCTGGAGCTGCAGCCACTAGGCGTGAGGGAAGCTGACTCCTGCCCAGCCAGCAATGTGGTCCTGACAGCTCTCACAGCATCTAGAATAGGAGCAGCGGCATAGATCACTCCTCTTTCCTTCTTTTCTTTCTTTCCTCTCAACTCAGACTAAATATGAACATGTTAGATGTTTCCCTCTTGTACCCTCTTCTAAACTGCAGAGAGAAAGCAGGCTCCAAAAAAGGTCACTAGCACCAGCCCCAACATCCAGCCCCATCTGTATTCATTCAGTGTATTTTGCACATATCAATTAAATATTCTGTAATCCTCCTATATCCACATTACACCAGTAGGTAAACTGAGGCCCAGAGCAGTGATGCTGCAAGATCATACAGTGAGTGGTGGAAACAAGAATAAAACCTAGGAGTCAGCTGCTAACCACATAAGCTATCCCTGCTGCTGGCCTGGAAAATAAAAATAATGGTTTGGAGTCCTCCAGTTTTCATTATTAGCTTTTTGGATGAGTTTTGCCTAAGGGGAATGAGTTACTCTCTGCTGTTGCATCAGTATGTTTCACTTCAGCTGAATTATGTGTCACTTTACAGTAGGGTTGTCTTCATTTTTTTTTCTCAGCTGTTCTTAGGGAGATCTTTGTGAACATCTTGTTTGACAAATTCTGTACCACCCACATAACCACTTTGAGATAAACTCAAGAGAGACTGTGCTGGACCCACTCATTTTTGGTAGATCTCATCTTCTTGTTGTTTATTGCAATTTGCAAGGCCCAGTGGCTGGAGCAGAGAGTAGGGCTTGGATCTAAGAATTTGGTGTTTTGCTTTGTTGTTTTGTCCTTGTGGCTTTGTGTTAGTCACTGGACTTGATTGATAGTGTGTTCATTATGCTTGAAGGTTCTAATGAAAATTTCAGCCAATGCAAAACCTGTTTGCAGCAATACCTTCATGCCTTTCTTTTTTTTTTTGAAGGGAGGAGAGATTACATTAAAAAGAAAAAAAAAAGGCATCTTCTTACACACACAAACATTTCTTTTCTTCCTTTCTTCTTTTTTAGTTTCCTGAAACCAAACATGGAAAATAAATAATCCTTAAACCAAGAACTGCAGTTTTCTCGAAGAAAATCCAGAAACGAAATTTCTATTTCAGCAACCACTTTTTAAAAAAAAAACAAAACAGCAACCAAACAAAAACAAAACAACAAAACAAACAACAAAAAGCAAACCTTTCATGGAAATTTTCAAGCAATAGTGAAGGGGCAGAGAAATGCCTAATTTGTAACCTGCCCTGTCTTGATCCAGCTGCTTCAGTCTTGAATGTCAACAAATACTGGTAACTTTCAAAAATCCGTAGGTTGTGTTTTGGATGATGTTTAGTTAAGCAATACTTATCATGCATAGAATAGTCTTGATTATATTATCTAGCAGAACAAAACCAGATGGCCATGAAGTAGCTATTTATCCTTCTAGTGAATTTTAGTACATGGGAAAGTGAGGGCACAAAAAGATTGGTTTAAACTTGGCGTAATGATGTCACTGGGAGCTATGCAAGTTCTCCCTAACCACCTCTGCTCATGAGCCTAATCTCGACCTGAAGGTATTGCAACTGCTCTACACTTTTCCTCCTTGAGCTAAAACATCTTATTTCCACTTCTTTTCCTCAGCCCATTCCTGGTTTGACTCCCTCTGCACCATCTAGTGACCCAGCACAGGTACATCCATCTCTGCAGCAAGACCAGACAGACAAGAATGATCCATGACAAAGGCAGAAAATTACAGAACAGCTCACTGGAGTCAACAATCAAAGCACTGCCAAATGTTAAGAAGTTTACCGGTACTCACTGCAGCACGGAGAATATTAATGCACTTCTGATGAAAATCTGGCCCGTCCCCATTTTGGATGTTTAGTGTTTTCTGCGTTTATGGCATAGCTGTTTCTGAGCCAGTAGCAGGCTTCAGTGGTGCTCCTCCATTGCATGCTCAATGATCGAGACCTGCTACTTGTGTTTGTACCGTTTATGGTTATACAGAGCAACTGTTCACACGCGCAAAGTGATTTGTATGGCACACACTGTGCAATAAGTGCAGGCAACGTGAGAAGCTGCTCTTAGGGATGAAAAAGGACAGTCTGGCAGGACAAAACGGAACTCTGAGCCTTTCCTAATTCGGTACGCTGGTTGGATGCTGAATTTCATTATGTCTTCAAATTGCTGTAGATTTGTTCAAAGGAGCTTTCTCTTGTTGGTAGGGCCACACGACAAGAACCAGCACGTTCATGTCTGACAATGACGTTAGCTGCCTTTGGAGCAGCAGAAACAACCGCACCAGCCAAGCAGTGCTGTCTGCCGGCCTTGGAGATAGGCGAATCAGAGTGTTTCTGCAGACACCTGCCAACCATGATCCATCCCCTTCTGCCTCCCCTCCAGGTGAAACTCTGATTCAGCACCTTAAACAAAACCACAAAACCTGCTTGTCAGTCTGGGAGCTCTCTCGTTTCTCTCTTCTCTCCACCACATGACTCTACATGCAGCTGTGCTGCTGCCCAGGGGCTGGAGCATAGAAGCAGGTTGCATTCAGTAGCAGCCTGACACTGGCTACTGTTTGAGAAACTACTGGGCTTTGGCTTGTTCAGGGAGAGCTGTTGATGCTCCCCAGGCTTGGCAAGCTGTCCAGACTTGCACTTCCAAGGAGCACTTTTCAGCTCATCCTGGGCTTTGTCACCCAGACAGAACTTCACTGGGGGAGTTTGCTGCTCTTCAGAAGCAGAAGGCTTGGGGTTTTTCCTACTTAGGCTTTTTTTTTTTTTCATGTAATTTAATTGTATTTTATTTTTCATGTAATTTAATTGTATTTTATTTTTACTCAGTGGCTTGAAGTGTCAGTGAAGTAGAAACACAGTAAAAGGATAATCCTGAACATAGTTACTGCTGCAACCAGAGACACTGGAGCCTTCCCAGCCCCAGACTTACTTTGGCCCCTAGAGCAGTTTCTCTTCAGGTAGAGAGGAGGGCTGAGGGGCAATATTTTATCTCACTGGAGCTGGCCAGAATTCCTCCTCAACTCAATACATCCTTTGCTGACATTCTTATCCTTGCCTGAGTCATCCTAGTCCTTACTGCAACCCTGTCTTTCTTAGTCCTTTTTTATTTTTTAAAGTTTAATGAGGTTCAAATATCACAGTCAGGTTTATTTGCTCTCTGGAGCCTGTTGAATTTCTTTTTGTATTTTCACTAATTTCCTACAGGAGAGAGTCCAAGTGGAGAACTAGCATAGACTTCATCCTTACAATTCAGCTGGCCTCTTTATCCTGTTCTTCCCCGACAAGTCCTTTTATTTTCTATAGTAACCCATTTTTTTTTTGTCCTGTTCTCTGTAGTTAGTCAAATAGATACATCCAAACTATTAAAAGCAGCCTTTTCAGAGTAGAAGTATTCAACTTTTTATCTCTTGCCTTAACAGAAGTGCAGGCTTACAGACTTTTGAGTTCAGTGAGAAGAGCAAACGTATTAGCTTTGGATATCAAAAGAAAGGCAGGAGGAATTGTCATCCTACCTAATAAACAAAAAAATCCTGGGAAACACTGTATTTAAGAAGCAGAGAAGATGAAACACCTCTCTTTCCTCTCACTAACTAGCTAAAACAGCCCAGATAGCCCGAGAAGAAGAATTTAAGTCCTTTCCCTGTCTGGGTGGCTGCAGTGGTTGAAAAACAAACATCCCAACATCCCTGAATTTCCCATTAGGTCTGAATTATGCCAGTGCAGCCAATCTCTCCCCCATCATTAGGCTACATCTAAAGATATGAATTTTGCACCTCAAGAATTGTAAAACTGACTTTTGCCCTGTAGCGAATACATTTTGATAAGGCCCTAAGAATACGCCTATAAATCAGGAGAAATGGTCATTAAATCTTGAAAGAGAAGTTAGTAGTGAGGAGTAACTAGGAGTAATCAGACAGGCCTCACAAGCTGTTATGATGTTTGCAGAGTTCTACAAGAATTAGACTGTGATTTTCAGAGTCTTGAAGTGACATAGAAGCAAAACTCCAGGCTTTGAACAGTCAGTAAAAGTGAGATTAAGGGAGGAGTAAAGCAGTATTACCCTGGGAAAGCAGAGCACAAAGTAGATGAACAAAACACCTCCCACCTAACAAGAAAATTTACATTAAAGTCCAACCTCCTCTACAGATCAGGGATATGTTAACACTAGGACAAGTGAACTTGGTTCCCTTCATTGCTTGGGCCAGAGTTACCAGCTTTTAGACAACTATTTCTAGACCTTCTGAAGCACACCTCCAAAGTCATCCCAAACCTGGGTGGATCCTTTTCTGACCTGAATGTAATCAGGTTAATGACACTATATGTGGTAGTTCTTGCTAATTAGTGCTTGCAGCTACAAAGCAGGAAAGGTAGCAGGCTCACCTGTATCCAGTCTCTAGTTAGAAGCACTATGAGTCTTGAGCAGCCTTGTAAGTAGATGCCCTTTCTATGCTTCATTCTGTATTTCTTACATGAGTTATATTTGCTGCTTAGTTGAATGTAGAAATGAGGAATCCCCTTACATGCTGTGATCTGTACACAAACAAAAATGGTGGTAGGTGACTCTAGGAGTCTCCTGAGGGAGACACTGAGATTTATAACGATCCTATTATCTCAGCTGGACTGGTAGAGGTCTTATTAGGTTTTCCAGGAGAAGTTAAGTTTGGATAAAATGCTAATGAGGCCCATGAAGTATTTAATGCTTATCAAAGTTTCAGGCCCTTGGCAGACTTGGACACCTGCGTCATGCTTTGATCAGCAACTTGCAAGGAAAGGGAAATATTTTTTTCTTCTTAACAAATGAAACGTTTTATTCCACTTAACATGCATTCTTCATAAAAGTATCCCTGGGTATGACCTGTAGTGCTTCTGCTTTAGTCTGTCCTTGTGAACGGTCTCTCTCCACAAAGAATTTTCTGTATTGATTTCATCTGAGATCTGTAGCTTGTCTAGCAGTTTTCTAGTTCAAGTCCTGTATATTTTTTTTGGTCATAACGGATCCTATGAAGCTTCCATCATAAATGAAATGCAAAATAACTTTGAAAGTTATGGTGCTTCAGAACTCAGAATTGAGTCCTTCATTTGGACAGGGACATGGGCGTTAAATCTCAGCCTAAAAATAATGCACTTGAGCTCAGCTGGAGTATCCTTTCATAAAACCATCTGTCATAGCGGAGCTACAAAGTTTGGTACATTGCTAATCTGTCTCAGCGTGTTGTTAAGTTGTTTTTGTGTTCCCACTGGTGAGACATATTCTTCTTGTTGACTTAATTCATTTCTCTCAGAGTGTTTTTATTCAGTAATTGTTACCAAGTCAATATGACATGAAGCAGGAGGGGGGAGAGGGCCATATTCTGCCTGACCTCCTCAGTGTCTTGATTGCTGTGACTTCTTTCATATCCTACTGTCCTTTCCCCCTTCCTTCTGTGCTCCCTGTTTGTCTTGTTATACCTTGTTTATCCATGCCTGTCATACTTTAAATAACAGTTGTCTGATTCTTTGGTTCTTCCCATACCCAGCTAATTATTTGCAATTTTTTGACTTTTTTCCCCATGGAGATTAATAGGTTATTGAGCTTTCAAAGCCTATATCCACACAGCTATCAGCTAATGCATGGGTATGGGAAGGGGTGGGGGTTTCTCTGTTCGTGTGGTTGTTCACCTTTCTGATGAACTTGTATAGCAAACCAAAGGGTTTTTTCTCCTCCTTCCTTATTATAAAAATCCACCAAACTTCAAATTTTTGCCAATGAGTAATCATATTTTACAGGGAGCAAAATAAAAACCTGCTAAGTTTGCAATAAGAAAATTGTTAACATGTGTCTTCCTTATATCTGTAATTGCACTGGCTAATATATTCTGGCTGTGAAAGAGCCAGGCATGATGGCAAAGTACTACAGCACAGATGTGGGTGATGTGAGGTCAGAAGATCTCCCAGGAGCACTTCTTTGCTTCCCACCCTTCTGCCACAGCTCTTTCTCCTTCCTTGTGTTGCTCCATTGGTCTGTGGAGTGCAAACAACCAACCTTTTCCTTGGTTCTTTCTCACCAAAATAAGTTTGGTAGTCTAGTGACAGCACAGCAGCTGTATCACACAACCAGGATAGGCACAAGAAGTGCTGGATTCACTGCTGATGAAAAATAAACTTAATATCTATGGTTATGAAACATTGATTGTGGTTTTACTGCTTTAGTTGACCAGTGAGATCCCATGAAATTATGTTAATATGAGGCTGTGGATTTGAGACTTATATATACTTAATTGATAATTGTCGGGGAGAGAGAGGAAATAGAAGCTTTTTGCTGCCTTCTCTATTAGCAGTTTTCATACAATTTTGTTTTGTCAAGTCAAGGTAGGGGGCCTGTTTAGTCTGGAGAATACTGAGAGAGGATCTTATTAATGTTTAGAAATATCTGAAGGGTGGGTGTCAAGAAGAAGGCGACCGTCTCTTCTCAGTGGCACCCAGTGATAGGACAAGGGGTTATGGTTACAAGCTGGAGCACAGGAAGTTCCAACTGGAACAAGCTGCCCAGAGAGGTTGTAGAATCTCTTTCTCTAGAGACTTACAAAACCCACATGGATATGTTCCCATGTGGCCTGCCCTGGGTGATCCTGCTCTGGCAGGGCAGTTGGACTCGATCTCTAGAGGTCCCTTCCAACCTCTACCATTCTATGATTCTAAGTGTCAGTGTGAACAGATTTCATCTGTAAGACAGTAATTGTCAAGGGATTTGGGAAGAATTGGGAATAAATGGTTAAGACATGCAATCAGCAGTTAAAGTAAAAATAAGCAGAAAATTGATGAAGTGGTTACTGTTTAGTAAGTCTGGTCTGAATATGTCCTGCTTTCCTGGAGCCTATCAAACTGGTAGCCCACATCCTCTGCCTCATTAGGAGCCTTTGGTGTGCTTCGCTTGCTGGGCCCTGAGTTGCTGTTAATAGTTGAACACTGCGGATTTCACTAATTTCAAGACACGTTCAGAACTCAGAAAAATCAACCTACTTGCTGATGTATGAGTTAAAAAGTTCAACTTAAAAAAAACCCAACCAAACAAAAAAAAAACCGAACCAAAAATCCACCAACAAACAAAAAACCCAAACCTGGTTGAAACCAAACCTGCAGTGAAGTCCTTTTTAAATCTGTGACCTTAACTTTCATCCTTATTACAATAACAGCAAAGCAAAAAATACTTCTGAACCTGACCTTCCTCTTGCTAAGGCTAGATGGATTCAGTGGGGTACTGAGCAAGCAGTTCCTCCCACACCTGCTGCAGATTTGCTTATGACTGTTGCTCCAAGAAGTCTATATTGTCATGTGTAGGGTCAGTTAAAATTACGATGTCCCAGTTAGAACCACTGGTAATATTTGATTGAAAGTTAGAAATAGTGATAAGGATGCAGTTTTAAAATGAAGAATTATGAGTGAGGGGCTTAGACTTGGGAGATTTACAGTGGAACATGGAGTATTCTGACCAGAGGAGCATGGCTGAAGAGCAAGACAGAATTAGACATAGGCTAGAGATTAATATTTTTTAAATGAGTTCAAAAAGGGGATGGTGGGACAGCTGAAATGTGTCCAGATATTACTGTTTTTTCCCTAGTTTTAATCCCCAACACAAATTAATTTCAGCTATTTTCCTCTTCCTTTTTAAAGACAGACTATTTGTCAAGCCATGTTACCTTAACACTTCCTAACCAGCTGGAATAAATTTAGCCTGCCCAAAGGAAAAGTGCAGCATGGCAGCCTTTGGATGAAGGAGCAAGCAAATCTCTTGCTGACTGCAGCCTCTTGTAGGTCATCGCAGCACATGTGTGTCCCTCTCCTGGTATGACTTTTGTTGAAAATGGCTCAACGTACAAAAAAACTGAAGCTTCCTGTTAGGCTAGGAGTGGATCAGTGTGGGTAAGGTAGCGTGGGCAGGAAGGCATGCAAGCATCTGGTTTGAATAGTTCTGCACATGCAATATCAGCCAACTTTCTGTAGGTTTCACGGTTGTTGGTTTTGTATCCCAGAGGTTTGGAGCAATGGTGGACCCCACCCTCCCTGTGCCTCCCAGGAAGGCTGCAGGGAACCTCATTGAAAGGGGGTCAGGCTCCTTCATTTGCAGAAGCCATTGAGGTTAGAAAGTACCCTGAAAAACCCAGACATGCTCCAAAAGGTCAAATGTCTCCTGCGACACTCAAGAGGCGGGAGGACCTGGTGTCTTGATGCACTTCTGATGGGAAAGCAGCATGTGAAAAGGCAGGCAACTGAGTGGCCTGCAGCTTACACATTCCTAAATGTCACTTAGCCATACAACCTGCGAGGGCGGAAAAGTGGGCAGATGGAGAAATAATATTTTCATTGAAAATTCTCTACCTCTAAAATATTTCCTGTCAGGTTCCTTCCAAGGAGGGCTGAAGCAAGGAAGGAGGGGGGCTGAGGTGGGATGTGTGGCAGTGGGTACGAGTTTGTGATTCCTCAGGCCTCTCCATTTTGAGCGCATTTAACTCAATCCCCTTTTTTCTCCCCCTCCCTGAGAAAAGGATCATGCTAAGCATTACTAGAGCCGGAGGCAGCTTGGGAAGTGAAATAAACACCTGACTGTTAAATGCTGAAAGTTTACTCAACCAAAAATAAAAGTAGTTCTAATTTCCTCCACGGCGCTCTAGAGTTACGTTCATCAGCGCGCATGAACTGGAGGTTTGCACAGGGGGAGTCTTGAAAGGCTGAAACTCTTCAGAGGAGAAAATCTTGAGGCAGTAAGGCAGGCTTCCCTCTGTCCTGTGAGAGTTCTTCTGCCACTGAGAAAATGCTGCAGCTGTTTTCCTGGTGCAACCTAAGAATAAACTCCCTCCTCCTTTCCTAGCTGCTCATATCAGTTTCATGGGTGCCATCGCAAACCCAAGATATCAGGAGTAACGGTTCAGAGTCTCAAAGGCAAGTCCTGTCACCTTCACGTGGTTTGAAGGGCAGAAGGGAGTTGTGCCTCAGCACCTTGGAGGAAACCTCAAGATGTTTTTGACCTAAAGTCACAACAGCCTGCGGGTGTTCATGATGTGCAAGTGGCAAATGGGACAGAGCAAATGCTACAAGTGGGCAGTATGATCTTGCCTGTTCAGGGGTGATCCCAACACAGCAGAGCAGAAATTATGGTGCAAAGATTGACATTAGCAACCTTTTTTATCTGTAGCTCCACCTATTAAGTTGAAGACATCATGTTGCAATAGGTGGTCTGTGCCCAGAGAGCCAAACTGGAGCATCAGAAAGTTGCAGTATGTGTAAAATTATTCTATGTACGTGTCATCTCCAAAGTGCAAGATAGAAAATGCTATGTATTGCAAAATATATTTATTGGTCTTGATCATATATAACACAACCATTTGCAATATGTTTCCTTCTTTCAGGTCATCCATAGACAAACTAGGAAATATCATTTAACACATGGAATAGAGCAGATTTCTTTCCTGTACAGTGACTGCTTGATGATTACCAAAGCTTGCCAACTTGTAAAGTAGTCCAGAAGGACTATATGTGAACTAAATCATAATTCAATAGCTATTGCATTGTCAAGTGTAGATATTCTTCTTCAGGTAGCAACAAAGATCAAGCCAACTGGAGAAAAGGGCAACAATTCTGTCCCTTTTGAGATGGAGGAGGGAAATGGGCTGACTAATGGGAATCCAAACTGGCATCTCTATTCATGTCAACTAATGCCAACTGCTTGGTGAAAAAAGTCCATACCTTTCCCCTTCTTAACTGAGATGAAGCAAATCCATAGAATCCAGAAGTATTCAGGACTCCCAGATGGATGAGCTGCATTGGAATGACAAGACTCCCACACTTTGCTCTTGGGAAATGGGAAGCCCAAAGAGAGAGAGAAATATCCAGCCTGAGCTGAGGTAATAGCAAAGCTGGATTAGCACGGAACTGCTCTCACTAAAGTGAAATTTGCTGTAGTTGACCAGAAATTTTTAGGGTAAGAAATTCTAGAACAATTTGGGCAAAGAGAAATGAAAGCCGCCTGTCTAAAATTAGCCTTTAACCTATTGCCTCTGCTTCCCTTTTGCTTTCTCTCTCTTTCAAATTCTCCCAGTATCTCTGCTTTCCATAGAAGCAAATCTTCCCCAGGGAAAGTCAATTCTGAAGGCAATTTTCCAAAAACCATTTGGCAGAATTGGCCGGTACTTCAACTGCAAACATGAAAAGGCATTTATTCCACTAACTCAAACGTAGTTTGGAAGAGACATTACTGAACTTGTTTTAGGAATATGCTTTGACTGCATCAGTTTTATTGCTTCTTGTATAAATGTCAAACTCAATTTGCCTTAAAGCAGAAAAAAACCTCAAAGTACATAGTAATGTATATATTACATACAAAAACTGGGAAGAAAAGTGTTATCTCCATGGTAAATTCAAGCCCATGCCATATTAATTGTGCCTGTCGTACACATTCGGTGTTTCAGCAGTGGTAAGAAGGAGGAGGGTGTGTGATCCTGGTACTGAAGACACTGTGTGTAGGCTGGTTGTTAATCTGGCCAGGTAATACAGGATCTTGAAAATCTGATCATTCTAAAATTGTCATTGCTTAATTTTGCAGCCTAAAATTTTTCCTTAAAAGAATCATTTCTTGTTTTGTAAAGAACTTGTGGTAGCCCCATCCTTTGTGCACCATCAGCAGTGTTTACCCTTGTACTGTTAGCACATCAGCTAACACAAATCACAGTAGAGATCCAGGACACCCAGCAGCGAAGGGTTTCTTTTTTTTTTTTTTTTTTTTTTTTTTGTGGAAAGTGGGAGAGAAAAGAGCAAGTCTTCTAAATTCCTATTTCAATCAGTACTCGTCGTCGAATTTGCTAGCAAGAAGCGAATTGGCTATTTCAAAACACTTTATCTCAGCAAAACTATAGTTGGTATTTCTTGGGGGCTAAGGAAGAAAGCACATCTTTAATCCAAAGGTTATCCCCCTGCTGAATTTCAAAGACTTGCTGCACATGATTTGGGACATAGAGCTTCAGGGCAGGGGGAAAATGGAGATTCTTTCACAATAAATAAAAGTATTAAGTAAACTAAATGATCTAATTTCTACCATTTTACTGTACAACAACATTTGCGTAAATTTTAGGTATTAGGACAGACTACATATTAGGCACTGCTATGTGTAAAATGTTCCTGTGAACACATTAGCTTTTGCAACGGTTTAATTTGCATTTTAAGGTCTGATCCTGCAAACCCATAACTTTCATCATATGAGTAGCTGCAATGGCATCAGTGGTGCTTCTTATCTACATAAAGTTAATGCCTTGAACAATTATTTGCAGGATCAGGACATAAGGCTGAAAATGCAATTGCTTTGTGAGTTGCAAAAAAGAAAATGCTTGTTGGAATAATAGGTGAGATTCTCTGCTGGAGTGAATGATACAGGACCCGCTGAATTCAATGGAGCTCTCCTGATTCACACCCGCTGATACGGCCCATTAATTTTAGTGCATGAAAATGAATCTCTGCTCTAAAAGTACCAATTAGTAATAAGCTTTGAGAAAGAAGAAAAAATCAATTTAAATTCATTTTGTGTAATGCACATTTTCTGTTGCTATTTTAGTTAAATTATTATTATGAATAATAATGGAAGGGCAATAGGTGCTGTCACTTCAGGAATTTGCAGCTGTGATGGGTAGTATAAAAGTTAGTGATAGGGAAATTTCAGAAAAGCCCATCAATTGACTACAATTGTCAGTATGATGATTTGGATTAGGCTAGTGTGCTCCTTTCTCCACTGAGATCTCATCGCTATAATGCTGAACACATAAGGAGACATTGCTCCAGCTCAAAACAATTTACAGCTGAATGAGAGAAAATGAGCAGAGAGGAAGAAGGGAAACTGAGGCAAGCTGAAGGTCGCTAAGTAAGTAACTGAGCTTGGAGTCAACTTCACATCTCTTTACTCAGGGCTGGGCACAGTATTCAACACACCGGCCTGATCCTTGAGAAGGGTTTGTTGTTTTTTTAAGTGCATGTGTAAAAGTGAATATCTGCTTTGGCACTGAGCCAGTTTCAGCATTCAAACTACCCGGAGACAAGCATACAAGTAAGATCCTATGTGAACACCCAGCTCTGCAGGCATTGAAACACCAGTTGGTGCATGGGGTTATTTGCATGCTCATTTTGCTTCTATCGAGCATTCATCCCACGTGTGTCTGTGCAAAGAAGATCACACTCCTGTGCTGGAAAGTTAAGTATTGTCTCTGTACATTGCCGTTCAGCATTGGTTTTCCATGAACAATAAAAGCCTTTTCGGATAAGTGGCACTCAAAGAGGATTCAAAGCTGATTTCCTCATATTCCAAGCAATCCTGACATAGTAATGAATTGTAGTCATAGCTGGATTACTCACTGTTGCTCATAATGTAAGAGCTAAAATAAATAAAACTTAAAAAAAAAAGTTTTGGTTCACGCGGTGTCTAATTGAAGGGTGGAACTCATGTCCACAGGACATTGCACAGGCCAAAACTATCAGCTGGTTCAGAAAGCAATTTAAATCCTGGAGGACAAACGCAACAAGGACTATTAAACATTATTGTTGCTAGCTGCAGATGATTAAAAGTGAGGAGGGTATACTGAGGAGATCAACACTCACTAATTGCCTTGTTGTTGTAGTCTTTCCACTGGGCACGCTGGACCTTCACTTCACTGTAGTCTGGTTGAATAAGGGTTAACACAGTGGAGTTTGGCCTAGTCCCTGTGACTAAGACATCCAAGCTCCAGTACCCCACCAAAATGATTTAGGAAATTTAAAATCTATAGATACTCTAATATTGAGGGGTATTTTTTTTTTTTTAAGAAGTGAGAAAAAAAAAGCAAGTCCTATATGCATATCAGTTCAGATATCTTAAGGAGCTTTTTCAGGAACTGCTTTGGAAACCTTCTGCTCTGTACCTCGAAGTATATTGACTTTGAAGAGTCGAGCCGATTTACCACTTCTTGGGATGACATTAAAATCGTATTACAACAACCAAGAGTTCAGGGTCTAAAGCACAGCAAGCTGCTTCATGCAACCTGGGATTGATCAGACCCTGTAAATATGGACCCCAAGATATAGGAGATTGTTATTTTCATCTAACCTTCAGCAGCTGAGAGATCAACAGCAGCAGTTTGCAGAGACAAGTCATCCTCAGGACATGAACTCCCTTCTTCCCTGATCCTCTTCTCCTACCAGCCTCTGTTAGTAGTTTCACCTTGTTCTGTAGTTATAAAGTTGTTTCTCAACAGCAGAGAAAGGAAGAAAAAAACAAAACTAAACCAGCAAAAAAACCAGCCCAACATTTCTTTCTCTAAGAAACCTATTGACAGGCAGATCCTGCGGATTCCTCCCAGTATAGCCATCTTTGAACTGAGGACTTCACTAAGAAGTTGGGGAGTTTCCTGGGGTTTTACTGTTTTTTTCCTAAATTGATTGTGGAATTTTTAAACAAGGTTGGTGCCTCTGATCTTTTTCTTAGCAGCTGCAAAATCTGTTTCTCCCCTCACAACTTGTTTCATAGAAACAGGGTATTGGAAAAATTAAAGGAGAAAGGACTGCAGCACTATTTGCAGAGCCATCCTTGAATGAAACAAGGACATTCCTACTGCTTTGTAAACAATCAAATATCCTTTTGGGCTTTGATCAAGTTTTGTGCTTATAATACTTGTGAATTAAGGATAACTACGAAAGTTTACTCTAGATTTTGGTTTGAATATTGGACGCTCCCAAAGATCATTAATCCCTACTGTTTGGTTCAAATCCCCATTGTGATTTCTTATTATTTCTTGTAAGCAGGTTTTGTTTGTCCAGGCTTTCAACAATGAAGAGTCATTTGTAACTTTCTGCTTTTTTTTAGTGTATTTTCCATGTGTTGTTCTGTATCTTTTATATTACAAGGGTGGTGTTCTCGCTTGTCACAAGACAGTTTGATTTTAGTGAACTATGACTTTATACCATGCCTGGACCTGGCCTGACACTTTTGATGTCATCCTGTGCTTATAGTTACATGCAAAGAGGTTATGTTGCTGTGAGTAGCTGTACAAAAGTATACTCTGCAGAGATTTCTAAATCCAGTTTTGCTGTCTCGGGCCATCCTGACAAAGCAAGGATTAGCATCCAAGCACTTAGGTGGCTTTTACTCCAATCTTTTTGAAGGACTTCTATCACCAACTCAATCACATTTATTTCACACTCAACCTTTCCAAATAATGTTGGAACCAGAAAATTATTTATGTGACCTGCTTAATTGAAAGAGCATTTGTCATCAGTGATCAAATAAACTGTTATTGATCTTCAGCATTGGAGGCTACTCACATGAAGCATTCTGGTGTGTATTTTTCATTAAGACACTTTTCAGAAAAAAAATCAGAATGTAAATGCAGCAAAAAAAATTCCTATAGGGTACTGAGATCAAAAAATCAGAGAGGTTTGACAGTGACTCCAGAGAAAAGAAACTGTGCAAAGCACAAAATAGCAACATCGCCAATGATTGCACAAAAATGTAAAGGCCTCAATACACACAACATCCTGGTCTGCACTCCCAGCACTTACTGAGTAAATACTGTTTTAAATCACAGAGTAACATTTGGGCCTCTATCTGGTCAAACGGAGGGGTATCCTGGGAAAGAAAGAGGGTGCAGCCATCAATGGGATTTCTGTTTGGTACCTGAACAGAATTAACCCTCTGCAAGCCCTGGCACAGGCTACTTCCTCCCACCTGTCATCTTTTCAGAGTAGTTGGGCACTATTCTTAACTCACTTAAAAAAGTTAAATCTCATCTTGATTCATTCGGAGCTTGAGTGGCTAAGTCAGCTGGGCAAAATGGCAAAATCCTTACACGCTTTAAAGATGTTGGTATCTTCATCACTCTTACCTCCCTTTAAATGAAGTACAAATTCCTTCCTTACTGTCTAAGAGGGATTCAAAGAATAGATGCAATGAAAAAAAAGTGAAGAACTCACATGTTGCAGTAATAAGGTCATGACTGCTCTAACTATCCTGCTAAACAGAACACAGCCAGGGAGCAAAGTCCTAATCCTGAGGCCAAAGGGCAGAGCCCTGACTTGTACCCGTGGTGAGGGTTGCAGTTTATTTGTCTTGTGGTGGGCCAAACACAAGCCAGGCTGTGAGACAGCAACCTGTTTGTGAGGACTATGATGACCCAGGTTTTGAGCTCACTCCTTGGTGCTTTTAGTCAGCAGTACAGATGTACTGAGGACGTCACAGTCTTCAAATTGCAGCAAATTGCTTTTTCACCTTTTTGAATTTGAAAGTAGAGATTGAGACACAAACGGTGGTTATTTACAAGAAACATTCTGATCAGAAGATATTATATTTGAATTTGAATTTGAAAGTAGAGATTGAGACACAAACGGTGGTTATTTACAAGAAACATTCTGATCAGAAGATATTATATAGCAAAAGAAAACTCTAAATTGTTGATTATTTACGCTGAAAAGTTATCACTCCCCACATGTACTGCTCATATAGTCTTTTCCATGCATCCAGTATCAACCACTGTCGGAAACAAACAGTAGGGTGAATGGAGCTTGTTTGATCTAGGACAGCACTCCTGTATTTAAAGCGAAGTTTCAGATGCAGTTCTTTTGTTACTAATTCTGTGACAAAGGCATTCCTTGCGTCGTACCTGAGAGAGAGGAACATACTTGTCTCACTTCTACAACTGGCTTCTACAAGAGGCTTCTGTTATGTTACGTGTTACTTTTTACTACTTATTCTGATTGTGCTTGGGGAAAATAGATCTTAAAGGTATATACTTAGAACAGTGAAGAAATCAAGGGCAGAATTATCTTTGCTTTCAAACTATGAAAGTATTCACAGCACTGGAGAAATGTTATACCCTTTTCAGACTGCAAATTCACCAGGCTGTAAATAGGGTGTAATCTTGTCATTCTGTGTTTTCTTCTGTTTTTAAGTGAAGTCTTATTCAAACTTCATTTTTCAGCAGGATTTTTTCAGTCTCTTGGACCAATATACTTTGTATTTTCCTTACTCCATTATTAAAAAAAAAAAAAAGATCAAATCACAAATAAACTCTCAGACTACAGCCATTTTACTGGTAGAATTACACAGTGCTGAAATATAAGGCTTCTAATAGAAGCGCTAACGTGGTCTTGACTACTGCAGCCTTGCTCTAATACTGCTGAACTTCCTTTGAGGGTGAAGCTTTGCCTCAGGAACCTTAATTATCTGATGTGGTCAATTACTCCAAGATAATGATGATTTTATCAGGTATTACTGCTCAAATATTTTACGATAGACAGGCTATTTAATTGCATTCCTGACCTACCAAAATGCTTACAGATGACTCAATTAAACACTAAGAAGTGGTAGGGGGAAGGGAGAAAGGAAGGGACAGCACCTAGAAGCTTTGCTTATAGTTTGTTTTGAGGATTTTGTTTCTCTTGAAAATCCTTCTTTCCTTCCATCCATCCGTCCATCCATCCATCCATCCATCCATCCATCCATCCATCCATCCATCCATCCATCCACCAATCCACCCATTCATCCAAGCAAGCTGCATGTGTAGCATTCCCCAAGCAGGGCAGGAAGTTTGAATAAACAAACACAATGTACAAATGGGAAAGCGTGTCCAGCCTTTTTCCTGTTGAGAGATTAGAACTGGATCCTACACAATCCCTGTGGTGGATTAACAAAGTCATTTTAACATCCCCGAGTCTCCCAGTGCAGATGAGCACGGTGAAATGAATTTTCTACCAAATTCAGGTAAAGCCGAGTTTTTCAGAAAATGAGGAAATATCTTTATTACAGCAGCCTCCAGTGATAGTCCCAGCTCCTGTAAACCCTTCTGATACCCAGGTGCAATTCACCCTGAAGTCAGCAAGCTGGTCCATTTTTCTCTCCATAAGCCTGGCAATTCCTGGCACTGGAGTGACATTACCCAGGGAGGCTGAGGTCACCCGGAGGACTGCTTTAATTGGCATCTTTGCTTCAGTGGTCATAATGGACTGTTTCCCAGGCGCAGAACTGCCATGTCTTAAGAATGCTTTGGCTGCAAAGCGAGCATGCCTCAGCCTTGGGTCAGTCCCTGCCCTGGATGCTCCTGTGCAAGCAGCGCAGACCTGGTGACCCCTCATGCACTGACTGGTGCAGAGAGCTCCTCCCAGTTTCCCAAGTCAGGGAAAAACAGGGGTATTTCCCCTGCCAAGAAATCAATTTGCTGCTGGTGAAGTAGGAACTGAGTGTAAGATTTTGAGGGTCGATTATTTCCCTGCTGTTTACTATAATGTTACTGTAACATTTTCAGCAACTGTGCTAAGGACTTGGCCAAGAGCCCTCAAACAATGGCAGGGCTGCCTTACGTTTCGGTGGCTGCTGGAATTCTGCTGCGTTTCTCCACAGAGGTCCATTTGTCTTTCCACCATGGAAATAACGTACTGTTACAGTATTGTTGCAAAAACTGGCAGCAAATCCTTCTGGATAAGAATGTGGTTACCCACTATTGCATCAGGCTAACAGAAAGGAGAGATGACGTTGGACGGGGTTTTATTCAGAAAACATTTAATGAGAATATTATTTCCATTTTATGGGGTTTCACAACAGAATTTTCATGGGCAGTATTTTGATCATTTTCTGTTGTGTTTTCAGCCTCGCTAAATGATCTTTTCAGTCACATTCCAAAACACAGCATCCACAAATATTCCCAAATATGTCTTAAATTGCCCAGGAAGGAAACAATTTTCCTATCTGAAATTAGAACAAAATATGATTCTGAAATGTCAAATTTGAGCAAACCAAAATGCTGCAGCAATTGGTTTGGATAAGTGAAAACAGTTCGGTTTAAGTTTTAAAAAATATTACTATCATTAGTTACCATATCAAGATGAAAAGTCATATTGAAATTACTGTAATTCTTTGGTTATTAAGGAGAGTGACAACTATCAACTGAAGGAAACAGAAAAGGCAGCTAAGTCTTAAACACCATGTAATCCACCATTATTTTGTTCAATATTAGGTTAAGGAAGGAACAATATTTAGGGAGTGAAACAGTGAATCAAGGCCAGGAAGCGTGGGCTCCGTGCAAATAGGATGTAACAACAGCACTGACCCAAAGAATTTCCTATGGAAGCCGCTTTGCTTGCGGTGGCTCCTCGCACTGCCCGCACACTGCTCTTGATGGGCACCAAGATGTTTTTCTGTAACACAAACTGCCATGGATGGTTTCTGTTTTCTTAAAGATATACTGCTAGTAATTGCTATTTATGAAACCCAAGGCACATATGCTGTGCTATGGTATTTGCAGGTGAAACTGCTTCATTGAACCTGCTGGGCTGGACCTGCAGATCAGCCTCCCCCTCTATTTATTGAACAGGAGATGAAGTGCGGGCTGACTTCACTTGGTGCCTGCTGGCATCCCTGCCTTCGCAGCAGTGATGCAGACACCAGACTTGCGATATCGGGTGCAGCAGCTACTCATCCCCACAGGCTGTAATCCCTTCAGTGAGGCATTCCCCCTGCTCACATAAAGCAGGACCCATCTGACCTAAAGCACTTTCTTGCACCAGTTTCTATACAACCAACATCCCCCCACCAGCTTATTGCAAATACTACAGATCAAATTTTTATGCCTGCAATACTCCAGCTCCTTTTTATGGTACATACATATTTCAGAGTTACCACTTAATACAATTATAGTTCATTTAGCCAGCAATTACAGTAATAGGAAGACTGGCAACCACTGTCATTCAGACTGTGGAAAATCAATGTTGCACAGAGGTACTTATATTCATCCTATGGAGTGTCTCCTTTGCTAGACACACACACTGTGGAATCACAGGGAAAATTTAAGACCGCTCTGTTTTTTGGAGGCTTTTTAATATTTATTCATATACTATTTGGTTTCCAGACAGAAATATAGCCAATGACATCCTGAGGCCCCTTCCAACCTGATTTATTCCATGATTCTGTGAATTATCGGACCTGTCCTATCAGCAGATCCATTTTCTTTTGCATTTCACCTGACAGAGGACCTTTGACAATCCATTTCTTAGAGACAACTCAAAATATGGTTGTCCATGGGCAGCGAAATAGAAACTTTTGAGTTTTTTCTCAAACCTTTTGTGCAATGTTTGCTTTTAGTCCAGATTTCATAAACTTATGTCCAGGAAGGCATTTAAATAGGTGTTTCAGTTAATCCTTATTTTAACAGAGTTCTGAAGAATCCACATAAACATATGGCTACAGTTAAGCAAACGTGCACAAGGCAGGAATGAAGTGCTGAATTACAGATGTAGTGCTTCCAAAAGAAAGTTAGGACTATAACCACGTCTCCTGAGTTTTAAATCCTCTTTCCTAGTCACTTAACCATGCTGCAGCAAACCTACTTTGGACTGATGATTTAAGTAGCTGTAATATTTGCATTTTATTATGTGAATAGCCTTAACAATTAAAACTTGCATAGGAAAAAAAAAATAATCTGTAGTATTACCTGGAATATTTAGTCCCCAAAAGGGGCTGGCTAGCAATCGGAGGCTCCCTTTGTTGTTCAAAAAAATAAAATCCTTAAATCACTGCCATTATGGCAAGGAGAATAATGATATTTTCACAGGTTGCCAAACTTTACTGCAGAAGAGTCTCTTGGCAGCAGAGCCACTTGATTCTATGAGCATTACTGAATTTCCTCGTTGATCTGTTTGTCTCCGCATGGTGCCATCTTTTGACGGTGTTACATTATAGCCCCTTGTTCTTATGATAAATTATTTTAATCCATCATCAGAGCACACTCTTGCTCTAATGATGGATTAGTGTTATGCATCATCAGGGCGAGAAGCATTGATAATGTACCATAAGAACCCCCACTGACAGTGGAAAAATCTGCCAAAAGAATTAATTTGCTCTGCACCAAACTGAAACCAGAGATGAAGGTGCAGTTACATACAACGGCAAAAATTCCATGCAGAAGAAGCAAGGCCAGCTGCAGTGGCAACCTGGAGAAGGGATAAAGATGGAGATGTGGTTGCCTAGCCACATGGCAGTGCAGGTCCTGAGCCTTTATACAGGAGAGTTGTGCATTTAGACTTCATGTGCACAAAGATGTAGATGTATTGTGTGGGTTCAGGGTTGCAGCGATGACCCTTCATGACATAAGAGCAAATTTCTTTGCTGCACAGTGTATGAAGAGGCCTGAATTTACTGGGGAATTGCATAGAGAGCTTGAAACTCTGCTGTCTGGCTCGTAGAGGCAGGTGCAAATCTTGGGTGGCTCCTTTCCTGAAGAGCCAAACTACAGCTGTCTTCTACTGGATGCGTGGGAAGTTAACCCAGGAGGAGCAGCCCTTAGAGATGAGTGCAGTAGGGCCCGCTTCTCAAATCCTGCAACAGATATTTCAGTATTTAGAGCTCTCAATTTTGGGAGAAATCACAATAGGTGTTTTGTGCTTTTGTTACATCTGCTAACTCCTGCAGTACTACGGACACAACCAAACAACAGAGTGCATCACAATGTAGGGCCAGAGATAAATAGCAATAAAAGTCTAAATCATCTACATTTTAATTTCCGAATCTTAAAAGCTTTAGCTGGGCTCAGTCATGACTTCCTTCAATTTTAGCAGTGGAAATAATAATAAAAAAAAAAAAAACAACAAAATGGTGATTTCTTAGTTATACTATTGTAAATAAATGTAACCCCCAGTATATTTTTCTTCAAATTCATGGTTATATCTCTTCTGCTATACCTTGTGTTACAACTGTGGTGATAAGCATCAAGAAAATGAAGAACACCAAAGAAACACAGGGAAAATTGAACAGACTATCATTTACCTTTAGGTAAAACCATAATACAGAACATTAAACAATGTTAGCATCATCAGGGGCTGGGCTCAACTTGTCCTATAATTCCAGTGATGAAAGTGAACCAATCTATTGGCACCTGGGCTCTCCAGGGACTGCTCTGCACTGCACGTCCTAACGTGTCTGAAAGCGCTTGCAGATCATTCGCAAACAAAGATTTTTCCACACTTTGAAAGACAAGCGACAGAACCAAAATACAGAGCTTCAATTTGTGACCCCTGTATACAAGGCTGATACTTTTGGATCCAGCCATCTGCCTCACTCTGTCAAACTGTCACACTTGCTCATAGTGCTAGCTCAACTATGGCAGCATTTTGCCTACTCGATTTTTCTGAGGAAGGTGGAAGAAACTTTACAAACAAGCAGTGGTGGAGTAATCTGCTATGATTTGACAGATATGAGGATGGGGCTAATGTTTTAGAAAGAGTTTTGGCAGAGCAGGACATGTGCTGAAGAGCAGGTATGTCCAAGCTAAAAGATAAATGACTAAACAAGTAGCTATGCACTAAAGCTAACAATTCACTGCAGTTTTGGTGGAAGAAAGGCTTTGTTCTCATTAACTACCTTTGGCATATGGACTAGCCTGCCCATGGAGGTTACTGAAAATGGGGAGAGGAGTGGGTGAGCGTGGTGGGGAAAAGCAGCTGTTCCTCTACTAGTGCGTAACACCTCTGTCCCTATGCTGATTGTCCCAAGCAGATGTTTCAGGATCTGGAGCCACTGATGACACGCAGACTTTTTCATCGGCTTTGCTGAGCTTTTCATTAATTTATTGAATTGCTAGTGTGTATTTATCCCCTGTCACTTTTGGATTGTGCAGAGAATCATCCCAGACAGCTACCGGGACTTTCAATTAATTATTCATGTAATGCACTAGTGGATAGTTGGTCTAAGAACTAAACTACTAAACTTCCTGAAGTGTATAATAGCTATTATGTTTTTTCTCATGCAACCTCTGAAGGTCAAGTCTGAGCACACCTCCCGTATGGCATTTCAGCTGTACTTACCTTCTCTGTAGCATGGGCCTCATTGATGCATTTGACCTGACAACCCGGAGAGGACCCAGGGTGAGATTTGACCATGAAGGGGAGTATGACATAGAGCTACAGGTTCTTCTTGACTTCTGACTGAAACCCCTCTGCCAGCCATCCCAGGAATATACCCTAACGGCTGTGATTTATTACTGTGTTATCACGCCTGTCTGCCTCATTACAGACTTTGAATTTTATCAGGCAGCTTGTCCTCTAGTGTCTGGTAACCAATTACTGTGGTCTGCAAAGAAGCCTGAAGTACTTTGCCAAACACTGTTAATAAACTGGGAAAGAGCCTGAGCACAGCTTCAGGTTGCCTTAAGGAAATTCCAGAGAGCACTTTCTACTTTACTGTCTAGTTCACAGTATGAACTGCGAATTATCTTGAAGAGTCTTTTTCTACACAGAGATAAACTCCCTTTTAAAGATTGTGCCACACCGAATTACTGCACACGGACTTGTTCCCATTCAAAGACTGCTGAACTAAGTAGGAGTCTTTCAAATGACAACAGCGAGAGCAGGACTTAGCCCACAGCCTGAAACCAGATACTTCAGAAGCAAAATTTTTAAATCCTGTATTCCTTTTTCTTTTATCATAGTTCAAGCTTGTAGAAAAAATCAGAATGAAGAAGTCCCTGTGCTACAGGGGTGGCATGTATCTGTTGCTCCACATTTGTGAAAAATACTATATCTTAAAGGGTAAAATAATCAATTGTGCTTTGTGCAAGTCCTCTGCGGTGAACTGGGTGTCACATGAATCTGTAGTATGTGCTTTGTCACACATCTAGTATTTTCTTTTGAGGCTGACTTGCCCTAATGGTCCAAAAAGGAATGAGCCAATATCCATACACAGAACTGACCATTAGCCAAAACATTTCTCTTCATCATGCTCATTTCTCCAGTACTTCAAAGAGCTTCACCTGTGGTCTTTTTTCTGCAGATGACTTGATTAGTGTAAATGTAAAAGTTGAGCAGATTGGGACTCCTGCTCTTGGAGACAACTGCTGGGAGCCTACAGAGCTACCTTGTTCACATCCCCATGTACACATAAACGCACACACATGCTTTCTCTCTCTCTCCCTCTAATTTTTCCCACAGGGCAGCCTTCTAAAAAGTTTTATTCCAGGTTGTAAGAGACCAATTCCATAAAGGAACAGCTTAGTGGTACAATGACATGATTTGTGGCTTCTAGGCTCCAAAGCTGTAATTTATTCAGACAATTAGCAGCAGCCCTCTATTCTTGACAAATTCTTCACTTGTGTGCAGCTACTACACAACAAGGTGCTTTTAAGAACTGTGCCTTATGGATTAAAAGACTCCCCCCTCTTTTTTCCTCCTTATTTGACAAGTTCTTTTCACAGTCAATGGAAATTAATACAGCAAGTTAGAGAGGTGATATACAATAATCCAGCCAGCCAAGAAAGTATTGTCTGAAAAAACCAAGTACAGAGCCTACAGGAATGTTCAATACACAAAAGCGAATGCTTCAGCGTTTGCCTTTTGGTGAAGTTATTTCACCCTTCGCTTCACATAATCCTCCAGAGTTACTGTACTGGATGTCACGGTGATGCCATTAATAAGTGTAAATGGTATTTAAGTGGGGGTTAGCTGTCCCAGAAGTGTACAGCTGAACATCTACCCTGACAGACAGGTGGCTTTGCCTGGACCTCAAACAGGCTGGAGCATCAGTTGGCTGTGCATGCTGTACTATTGCACAATCCCCGCAACGCGATGCTGAGACTCACAGAGATACAATAGAAACCAGTACAGATCCTTTTTCACATGCAAACCTGAAGTTAAAACAGTTATAAAATCCAGCTCTAACTCCTGACCTCCTCCAGTGCTGGCTAGATGCAGGGTGCTGGGTCAGGGTCTAAAACCTGTTCAAAATGGACCTTGCCTTTCAAGAGGAACAATCCTGCTTCCTGGTACAACGCGAACTATCTTTTTTTTTTTTTTTTTTTGCTGGGGATCTGTTAAAGCTACCACATTAATACCAAAATTAGCAGCTGGCCCCTGCTCCAGCCATTCTTACACCAGCTTTTCTCAGCAAAGTGAAGACAAAAGCAATCAAGTCATCGTGGACTTGGGCAAAAATCACTTTCTCTTCATTGCAGGGGAAAATCCTGAGGTGATATCTGGACCTGTTTTTTGGGCTGACGTGCTCTGGCTCATCTCACTCAAAAAAAGCCTAGACCTGCAGCGAGACCTCTGCAGAGGCCTTTTTAGAGCCTTGCTTGTAACACTCCAATGCAGTAGCATAGGTAGGAAATGACACTAATGACCTATACTACCAGCTTCATATTATGTTTTATAAACACTAACAACTTAGGGAAAAAAAAGGAGTTTTGGCTGCACTGAAATTTGATTTTGAGGAAATTGCAAGAAGATAACAGTTTGGGTTTTTTCGGTAACTGTGGGCAGAGAAAAGGAGGTTTAACAGGCCATGAATTCATAATAAATGATTCATCTGGAGCTCAGAAGATGGTGTGAATGGGTGTCTTAGAAATACTTGGAGGGTTACAGAGGTGTCGGTAAAAACTGCAAGACTTGGCTCACTGTTGCTTTTGCTCTGAGTTCTACAGCATTCAGTTCAATAACAGCAGGGCTTCACCCCGCAGCAAATGAAAATTCAAAGTATTTGGCCTCTTGTGGCAAAACAAAGTGTTTGTTCAGTGGAACTAACTGAAGCGAATTCCTCTTAATTAATAAACAGAAGTATTTTCTTTCAACCAAAGCAAGATTGCTATTGAAATATAATGAAGACCTTTTTAAAGATCTCGTGTTGTTTAGGAATGGATTTTTATTTTTTTCTACACCAAAAGGGAAAAGATGCAATAAAACAGTGATTGAATCAACACATCTGTTAATTGCAAATAATTTGTGAAAACGAATCAAAAAACATCTTAGAAAATAGCATCAATAAGTTAAAAGAACACATAAGGTAAAAAGAGAGTCACTCTAGTAGGGTCTGATGCTTTATCTCCTTTAACACACCACCCGGGGTCGTGTCTGTTTTTCCTGGACCTGGATCTTGTGTAAGTGGATGTAGCTACATTGATTTCAGGGGAGTCGTGCTGACTGATACCTACGGGTGATATGACACCTCAGCGTGTAACCCTCAGACATTAACAAGGCTCACAAAGGAAAAACAAGCCGCTTTCTCTGCAAAGTTAATTCGTAAAACCACCAGGATACAGGATTTCAAAGTGTTTGTCATTTATTTGGGAGCCTACCTTAACAGACTTCCTTTTTCTTTCTTCCTGAAAGAACAGGTTTTCTCTTCCCTCTCTCATTGTCTTTTTTTCTCAGCTACCACTTTGCTTTGGGTTGATTTCCCTAAACAGAGATATAAATACTGTATCAGATTTTCTCTTTTTTGGCTGTGAATCAGGCCGGCTGTGCTGTGAAAGCTTGTTGGAGTCGCAGAACCTGTATCTGCAAAAGCAGCTGCACTTTGCATTTGGAAAAGGAGTCAGGAAAGAGCTACTTTTCCCTTCTTTTTCCTTCATTAATCATGTAATTTAACCAGAGGAAAAAGACAAAAAAAAAAGATAAAACAAACAGGGGAAAAAAAAAAAAAGGAAAAAAAAAGGGAAGGCTGGGATGAGCACCTCTCATTTCTTCTATCTTTCAACATGTCTTTATTTTCTCAGATCCAAAAGCCACCAAAGAAGACCAGGAATTTGTGTGAGAGTGAAAGAGAGAAAAATATTAAAACACTGCTGTCAAAAAGTCTAGAGAAGATCTCTTTATTATCAGCCCAGCCTTCTGATGTAACCACCAAGGAACGGGACCCTGCCACTGCTAAATGGGATTTGACTTGCTGGTACCTCATTTTGCTGTGTTGGCAGGCATCAGTGCAACTGGCAGGATCCTCTGGGCAGCATTTGTCAGGAAACAGGGAAAGAGGATCTTATTCAGGAATATTTTATGCATACTTTATTAAAGCAGAGAACATTTCATCTGCCTCTGCTTAATCTTGCTCAGAGCCCCCCAAAAGGCAATAGAGCCCCTACAGTGAGGTCTGTTTATTTTCTGCTGAGTTGGAAAGCAAAGGTCCCATTACTGCTAAAGGGAGTTACAAGTATTCATCAAAGAAAGAAATGACCCATAAAGGCAGTTAAGTTAGTTTTATTCCCGCTGCATAAGTAAACCTCTTTTCTATATATAAAATGATGGGGCCAGCGAAGGATATTCATCAGGCAGTCCACTGATCTGATTGGATGCACTTCCCCAAGTACTTTATAATTTGTAGTTATAAATAAATATGGTTTTAATAATCAATTGGTATTTAAATAGCATACAATAACTGTCTTATTAAATCCCACTTTTTAGCATGAATAAGCAGTAAGACATTAAAGATGCAGGTACCAAACAGCCACAGGATTTTTGAACATATTCTTTTTTTATATACACGCCATAAATATCAGTATGGAATTATTTGGTTAGCCAAAGTCCAGATGAAGCCAGCAGAAGACCCTGCTCTCTAATGTTGCCTTCAAGTGATCATATACTTTTCAAGTAAGATGGCTTTTGAAACAATAACCACACATTATTTTCTTTGGCCACTTTTCTTACAGTTCAAAAGGGGTGGCCTCAAATTCCAGAGCAGAAGTAATGTGTCCTCAAACCGGAGCCCAGAAAGCAGAGATCATCTAATAGTGGGTTTGAGATTATTGGTCTCAGTCAGCTGGGTCCACACTATTTCCAGCAGTTAACTTCATGCATTGCTTCAGGAAGAGAAAAAAATAAATCCCCAAGAGTAAAAAAAAAAAAGGCAGCACTCAGTCCTACATACACACAAGTAACTGGTTTTGTCTTTCTGAGATGGGGACACACGTATATACAAACATACTCTTCTCCCTTGGTGTTGCATGTGTTTTAGAAGGAACAATTGTACTCTGCTCAGCCTCAAGTTCCGCTCCTCTGTCAAGGGTTTGTCTGAAAAGGGAATGCAGATCAAGGAGCAGGGGAAAGCAAACCTGCCCTGGGTGTCAGGAGGGAGAGGTGACAGATTGGTATCGTAGCATCTGGCCCTGGCTCTGTTGCAGCACCTGAGTCCATCATTGCCAGTTTGCCCTATGACGGGGAAGTCATCCACAGGGCAGGTGAGAAGCCAGCCGTGTCCCTGAAATACAGTGTTTTTCCCTGGATCCCTGCTGGGGATGGACTCCATCCTGCACAGCGTTGGGCTGCATGGGGAACCCCTTGGGAGGCAGCTCCCAGCATCATACTGGTAAAAGTAATTTCTGGGCTTCAGGTTGTATCTCAGCCTATTCCAGCTATCAAACTTCATCTACCTCAGGTCCTTCAAATCCTTTCATGTGACACAAGGACAGGCTGAGGAGAGAGGAAAGGTCTTGATGCAAGCTGTGAAGGTACAGATTGGGGAGGAATTCAGCACATCTTTGAGGAACTAGCTTGTAGCCTGACCTCCCCTTGGTTAGAGGAAAGCATGAGGTCATTGTCATAAACGGGAACAGCATCCCCCTCCTATTTCCAGACTTCATCCCTCTCTCTACACTCAGTGGAGTAATGCTGCTAGTCTCACGGGGCAGACTGGTGCTAGTACTTAAACCTCTGTTTCACGGTGGACCTGAAGCTGCTTGGGAAAAGAGGCAATTTTTTTGGTGGTTGCAAAGGGACAGGTGTGGCTGCAGTGGCACTGGGTCCCAAGGACAGACACCTGCACAGGTCAGGACATTATGTGAGTGTTGGATTTTCTCCTGTCCCTAACCTACAGCCAACAGCTCTTATACCTCCTACCCCCAGCAGTTCATCCAGTCCTCATCTTCTCTCTCTTTTTTTTTTTTAATTATTATTTTTTTCTTTTTAAGCTGCTGTCTGAGCTGGGGTTTACTCCTCAGCACAGAGGCCCTCTGAAATTTATGACCACTCCACACATGCAGTAAATAGAGGCGTCAGGGCTGCGATGCTGGCAGCCCACACTGGACCGTGCTCTCCCAGCTCCTGCAGCACCTGTGGCACTAGCAGCCTGGCAGTGTAGCCCAGCAAACCCCCATGGCTCCCAGCCACCGCACTCTCCCTTTGGAGGACAAGAGCAAGCCACAGGTAAAGTTTACCGGCATGCTTGCTCCAATAACTTTTCTCATCACGGTTTTTTTCCACAGTTATTATTTTTTCAGCCCCCTCCCTCCCTCTCTCTCCCCCCCTTATTTTATTTTAGGCGCCTCCGAGAGTTCAACTGTCGCCTGAGGCTTCAAACTAATTTTCTCTTCAGAAATGATTGCAGAAAGCCGCATGCATAATAAATCCCGTTATTGCTCTTGTTATTAAAATAGGTTGTTAGGGATGTGGACTTGGAGGCCTTTTTGTCTGATGACAGCAGTTCTTCTTAGCTAGGCGCTTATGGCTTATTGACTAAGGCTGCCAGGTTCAAAAAAAAAAAAAATGCAAGAATAAGAAAAGAAAATCAAAAAGAGAAGGAACTGTAGCTGGTGTTTAATAGTGAGAAAGTTGGAATGATTTGAGGCGGTGCTTTTAATCATGTCCATGGGCCATGTTCTAAAAGCCAGTGCATTTCCAGCAGCTCCAAGGCTGTACCAAGGGCCCAAAGAAAGCAGCTGTGGCAAGCTCTTTTCTGGAGTAATGATTAATTCATATTTCTTTGGCATGATTATTTGAATGATTAATTAATATTTTGTGACAGGCAGGACTACATACCATCACCATTCTGGGCACCTGGCAAGCCCTAGTGAGAACCAAAGTCTCTGAGGAAGCGTCTGAAGGCTGAGGGACTGCAGGAGAAATGAATAAGACCATTCTCCTTTTTCAGCTGGGGAGTTGACACACATGGAGGCAAAGCAACTTGCTCAAGGGCACCCAAAAACCCAGTGTCAGGGCTGCTAATTGAAGAAACACTTTTAAGTTCCTGCTCGGCAAATTGACCATCAGCTCACGTTTCTTCACCTTGTTCCAGAAAACAGCATGCTTCAGCTGGCAATATGAAGGCTTTAGCAAAGCAGAGAAGAGCTCCTTTAAAGTGAAAGGTGGTTAGGGCAACAAATCTCCTGTGAGAATGTATTTTTAAAACAACAAAAGTTTTTCATGTAGATTTGATAAAGGAAAGTACACTGTCCAGTCATTAACTGGAAACATTTTCTGGTTATCAAACGAAAACATGCTTCATAAACCACTGTTTCTCTGTGAAATAATCTAATCATAGATGAGGCCATGCACTTAGCAAGTTTCTTATGTACAGAAACTATGAAGCAGGGTATATTCCTACCCAGTGACACCAAACATGCCACATCCGTACAGGAGTCAGTGCCAGAACCGGCAGAAGTCTCACAGGAAAACCTCTTACTGCAGGCATGGGGGGCAGGGGCAAGAAACACAATGCCTGCACAGGAGCACATCATTCCCAGCGCACTTTCAACACAGACCTGGGAAGCACAGAGCATCACTCTGAGCCACCACCTCTGCAAGAACCACTGGTGTGAGATGAGCTGCGAGGAGATGTTTAACGGCCTCCCTGACAGTTTGACATCAGCCTGCCCAAAGGGAGGACACTGCTTCCTTGTCAGTATTGACTCTAAACTCTCCCCTTTAATGTACATGCAGATGATGTTATGCAGTGGTTGGCACTTGATGATTATTTTAGCATCAAAGAAATATGGGTTGTTTAAAGATATTTTTTTTTGCCCAGGGTCAGGATAGCTTTTATACTGTAGCATCCCAAAGAGGAACCTCTGGAGTCTTTAATGTCAGAACTGCAGTATCATGGTACTTCAGGCCTTGCTCTCAGTTTGAAGTACTGCGAGATACCCATATGACCAGTGAGCTTAACCCTTACAGCACATAGGCTACCCAGTCAGCACAGTGAGCAAGTTTGGGCACATGGTAGGCACTAGCTCACATGTCAGGTTTATCCTGGAAGCAACTAGATCTAGTCCTTCATCTCTGAGATGTCGAACCACATTTCAAGCTCAAGCAATGGGGAAGTACCATCTCAGTTCTGGTGGCAGTGGGCTGAGGTTTTGTTGGGGACTTCAGTGGAGCTGCAACTTGACCTGCTCTGTTCAAGAGCTGTGCCACTGCCTAGGTTAGGATTAAAATAGGTGCTATAACCTAATTAGAGAACTGCACGTAGCAACACAGAAGAGGGAAAAGAGCTAAATCCAGGAAACACTATTACACAGAGAAGAAATATGGTCACTCAAAAGCTGTCAAGACTAGCTAAATGCAAAGACTTTGGAGAAAATATAGAGTCCATTAGAGAAAATATAGACCCAGTGGAATATTTAACAGGTTGAGAGCCCCAATTTGAAATTCTTGATCAATTAATTTAAGGTATCCATTTGAGTGTGGAAGCTGACACTAGATGTGAGTAAATGAAGTTGGACGCTAATATCTGAAGTTCTCAAATTGAAAAACAACACGCGTGGCTTCAATAAGAAGAAAGAAATTCAGACACCGCTTCCCTGTTCATGTTCCATTTCTAGGTGGATTTTAAAGAATGCAATTCATGCCCCAGCAATACAGAAGCAATTACAGAAATGGAAAACGACCAAGTCATTCTCAGGTATTCATAGAAAACTGGCATCTCCTGAATATTGAATTGTACTAGGTCCTCACTTTCTATAAATACACAAGATCAATAATTATCAGTGAAATGCTTGGCTAACGTCTGAAAGTTGGCAGGACTGAAATACAAAATGCCATTTACGTGTTACTGCCTGAAAGAGAGAAAGAGTCTTTCCTGTTCTCTCGGTGAATATGCCACTTGGCCTCATGATGAGGAATAATGATGAGCTGCTCCATTTGCACACTCAGAAAAGGAGTCAATGAACAAATGTTGGCTACAGCTGACTTGCTCTTCTCCATGATGAACACTGCAATGTTCGCAGTTCTTCCATTCTGAGGCCTGCAGAGCTGCTCCACCATCCATCTTCACGGGTAGATGGTGTGTTAAGAATAGCTGCTCTTGGGAACCACTTGGAGAGTCATTGAATAAGAAAAATGTTTATTGCTAACCACCCAAAGATCCTGGGGCACTTTACAAAGGAGATAACATCATCAACCTTATTGTATAGGCACGGATGAGTGAAGGAAATCCCTCAAGCTTTTAGGAGCAGGGTAGGATGAGAACTAGAGTTGATGCTTCTTGACTCTGAGCATTGCACTCCTGCTTGCTTACTTCATTTCTTTCCTGCAGCTTTCCATCCAGGAAATATCGCAGAAGCAGCAGTATAGTCCAAGGACTGCTAGTTCCCTTTTCCCAATCTCTAACATTTAGGGTTCTCTTCACTGCAACGGACTTCAGAGTTTGAGAGAATAAAGGCAGAAGGGAATAAATAAGCTAGAAAACATATCATCATCATTACAAACATAAAAAGCTACAAATCTGTCACACTGTAGAAATGCTCACTTCATTGTTACTGTGATTTATTGGGGAACTAATTTTAAACAAGTTTTCTTTTCCAAAACCACAACACAAAAACAAACTAAACAAGCAAGCCAGAGGACAGAAGCTAGTCGCTACCGGACAATTTAAGCAATAATCTCATTTGCTTTGTAGTATAAAAAGCAATAAAGGGCTGTTTACTGAGTGAATAAACACTGAATGAATCACAAAAAACTCTTTATTGCGATTATACTCCAAGGCAGAGGAGATTATTGTTATTACACAAGAAGGCACAATGTGAAAATTTAACTCAATGTGCCAGATTTTCAGACTATTTCAGTGGTACAATTGTGTTCGGGGAGTGCATTGTGTCTAATCTTAGCACACTGTTTTGACAATTCTGCATGCAAATCAGGTGGTGGGGCACAAATGCCTTTAATTAACTATTTACAGCCAATTTATGCAAGCCTGGTGGCTGGACACGTGTTTTGCACAAGCAATGGCATGTTGAGCTGGTTTGAACATCAGTTGCACTGTGTGATCCCTTGAGCCCTGCAGGAGACCTGCAGACGTTCTGGAGCGAGAAGCCTCCCAACCACATGTTCAGCTGCTAGATACATGATGTTTCCTCCTCACCAGGCAAACCTGCACAGTTTTCATCTAAAGTCAGTTTCAAAGAGGAAGAGAATGGGAATGAAACCAATAAGAACATCACTGAGTAGAGCATTTCTCGCTGTTTTTTTCTCTTCATGTGTTTCTAACATGTTCTTTCCTCGTCAGGTAGTCTAGTCTTGTAGTCCTGATAATGTGGTTATGCTGAGAAAAATTAAGTTAAGGCACAGAGGTGGGGTTTTTTCTGTGTGGGTTGTCCTACTGTCAGACCATTAAAAATGGAGGGAGCTCTGAAAATGGGAGCTTTGTGGCATCAGCTTCCTCTACTGGCCAGTCAGCAGGCATAAATTTTGCTATGGTTCAGATGAGTAGTGCTCAGTCCTGCTGGAGCTGCCAGCTTTTGCAGTGTGTGTGTGTGCCAGGCGTGTGCTCGGACTACAGCACTGCCTTGTGCTCAGAGATGTTGGTTAGGCTCTTGTGTCTCCATATGTCCCCTCTGCATGAGTGCTTCAAGTGTTAATAGTCCCCTCTCAGATGATCCCATGGACATCATCTCTCTCACATTACCTCCTTCTGGGTGTTGAAGATTTGCTAATTCTCCACTGGAGGCCTTTGTGTCCTAATCCGATAGAAGTAGTTGGTGAGGTGTGGTCTTTCATCATTGCCTCATCTGCCTGTGAAAACTGCTGCTTTGGCAAAGGCACCAACATCTGCACTGAGAAATGGCAGGAGAAGATGCTCTCAGTTAGAGACGATGTTCTCAATTAGAGAAGCTTTTCCTGCTGGGACTGTTACAGATTGAAAACCTGCATAGCTCATGCACATAGGTTATTAACGTGTGATCAGCAGCTAGTTGTTGTTGAATGCGAAAATCAGTTTGAACCTTGGAGATACGACAGCTAAAAACATTCTCCTTTTACATGCAGTTGGGAAGTTGTTGAGAACTGTCTCCAGTGTGGCCTGACTGGCACCTGAACATGCAAAATATTTAGGTAGTTTTGTATTCTTGGCTTCCACTTTTAAGGTGTGCTGTTCTGGTGCTTATGACTGACAGCTTTCAAGAAAATCCAAGTGAGGCAAGGCCCTTTCTAATATATTCACTAAAAAGAAGACAAGATGCCTATAGCAGAAATAATACAGTTTGTTAAACAGGAGATACAGTTAGAAAAGCAGGTTTGAACTCCCTTATCTATATAAGAAAGTCATTATGGATTTTTTTGTTTGTTTTGAATTGCTTTTGAGTTCTGCTTTTTTCTCCCATTTAAAATGCTTCAGTCACACAAAGAAGGAATAGAAGCAACATAATGTGATATTGGCAATCAGTTTCATCAGACAATAATAATCAAATCCAACTACTTGGGTGCAGAAAGAAAATCCGCCTGATTTTTTCCAGAATTCAAAATCTGCTCCATATAGCTGGTTTGAGTTGTGAACTATCGAGTAAGCAAGCAAGGAGCCAAACTCACAAGGGTAATTTGGAGCAAATAGTCCAAATTAGCTCTGGTGTTTGTCCAGTTTTTTTGGCAATTAAGTAGATCCCAGGGATTTGGGTTTTATTTGTTTTTTTAAGAATCTTATACAGCCTCCTGACTATGCTCTTTGAGAAGCTCACACGAACTCCATGCTAACAGCGCACGGAGCAGACAGTGCAGAAACAAGATAAGTGCTGATATTTGAAAATATGGCCATTTGGATCTATTTAAAGTCAAATCTCCCACGTCGAAAAGAGGTATCAATTTGGACCATTCAGGTAAAGAGGAGAAGTATAGCAGCTTTTGTCATCAGCATTTCCTCACCTCACCTATCGTATTACGAACGTCATGAAAAAGCAAAAGCTGTAATTTCCAGTGAGAGCAAATGATATTTAAAGTAAAATAACAAAAGAAAAAGAAAATATAGAATATTATGGGAAGAATGCATGGAAAAAAAACCCCACAAACCTTAAAAATATCAATCCCTTGAGCTCAAAGCAATGGATTTATTTTTTAAATTGTTAAATAAACACGAGACAGGAATGGAGGGGGCTGCCATGGATGAGAATAGAAAGTATTTTGTTGCTGATAGTTCTGAATCTCCTTTGAAGGTTTATTTTGTGAAGGCCGAAGCTTTCAAAATCCTGAATTCAATTCCTTTGGGCTGCTGGCCTCTGTAAACACTTTCATGGGCTACCAGTGGAGAGAGAGGAACTCTGGCCCTAGAGAACAAAGCCTTCATGTTCAAGACACGATTTCTCCGAGTAAGATGTGGTTTTGGCTGTTCTGTTGAAACCACTTACACCTGGTTTACTTCAGCAGTGCTGGGCAGGATATGGTAAAAGACCTGGAGCATTAAGACCAAACACGCCAGATGTTCCTACACATACATTCCCTGTTGCAGTGAAACTCCTCGCAACAGCCCTGTCCCCTTTTTTCATTCCCTTGACCACAATTCAACAATCTAAGCAAAATATTATTTCTTAAATATATTTTTTTTTCTTCCAGCTCTGACTCTCATTACTTTTTTGGTCAATTCCAAATGAGCTTTTATTCTCCTCAACAGCAAGGCTCTGGTGTTAACATTTGCTATGTTTGTAACTCGCTGGTCTTACAGGTATGTTTTTGCATTCAAGACAAAGCATTCTTTTCTCACAAAGTGAGGGACTAGTGGTGACTATCTTGTTTTCCAATGGTGATATGTAGGATCTTGCTTGTATGTGCTCCCACCAGGACACATGGACATGGAGAAGGGCAGTGGTGAGCTGGGGAGGAAGACCCTGCAGTACTTAATGGAACCTTCTCAGATCAAATAGAAAAAAGCTAACCTGCACAGGGTATCCATCCAGGGTTTCATCCTAATGCCTCCTGAGACAAGACTCCAGAAATATAAGGAATAGCTTATGAACCCTCAAGCTGTTCAATAGATCTCCTTTAGCAGGAACAAACCGGTCTGTTTTGAAAACATAAGGAGCAGGAAGACCTCCAAACCTAAGTTTTCTTCTAGATCAAGAAAAACAATAAGCCAGGGAAAACAGATGCAAAAAACTCCACAAAAAGATCAAACATGCTTGTCAGAGTTGGCACGGCAGAAACACCTTGAAACTGCCTCTTCCCACCTCCTTCCTAGGCAAGCAGAGAAGATACTTCACTTTTCAAGGCGATGCAACTCAAACTATTACAGCTACACACAGTCAGCAACAACTAGTCGAAGACTGAATACAGTTGATATGATTGAAGAAGTGACCTGCAGGACAATGGTGTTTCTCCTGGTTCCAACCTCCCTGTCATGGGCAGGGATACCTTCCACTAGACCAAGCTGCTCAAAGCCCCACCCAACCTGATCTTGAACACTTCCAGGGATGGGGCATCCACAACCTCTTTGAGCAACCTGTTACAGTGTCTCATCATCCTCATACTGAAGAACTTCTCACAGTGAATAAAAGGTTTCTTTTTAGTCTTTTCCATTTTTCCTTTTTTTTTGTTTTTCCCATGGCACCAATGTCTACATGATCTTAAATTCTTATTAAGCTGCGACTTGTTGTAGTTATTTTTTAAAGGCAGAAATAAACTGAACCAAAATAGTGACAACATTCTTCACTTTTGATGACTTGTGCTACCTAAAGCCATAAGCTCTTCAACACACACCATGCCCCTCAGGTTAGGAGTGTCACACCTGTGATTTCCCTGTGGGTCTGTAGATGTTACAGTAGTACAAGTAATACCTGATAGTGTTTAAATGCTGACATCTGGAGTTCATTTGTTGAGAATTTTATGAGAAGAATAGAAGAAATCTCACTTTATATGTAATTTTACATGTCACAGCTTTGTTTTTCAGACCCAAATATCATCCCTTTGCCTCAATTAGTCAGCCTTCTGTTGCATGAAACAACTGTCATCTTGTGAATGTTGTAATTGCCTTTTGCAAGATGAAAAGCAGGTATAGTACTAAAAAACCCCTCCAACCACCTAATGGGTCAAACACTGCATATATACACATAGTGGTGTTCAACTTCAGAGGTAGGACTGGACAGGCTGGAAAAGAACAGACAGGGCTCCACAGAAAAAATCCTATTGTAGGAAATTTTTTAGGCTCGGCTTTGTGAGTTAAATAGTAAAATTCGCACATCTATACATCTTATCGCAGATGATTTCAAAGGCCTTCACAGCAGAAGCAGAAACTACTCTCCTCAGCCCTGAACAGCAGCCAGCCCTGGGGTGAAGCAATGCAGGTATTTAAAAGTGATTTACAATGAGAGCTTAAGAGGAACATTCAATGCAAATGAACTCACTGGATGATTTCTGATGGCTAACTTGCCATTAGCCTTCCTTATACCAAGTCAACATTTCAGGCTTTTGTGAAAACCACCATGATTTTTTAAATAAAAGAAGAGTTTAAAAGTCCAAAGGGCTTAACCATGTGTAGCATAGTGGGGAAAAGAGAACTGAAGGGAAGGGGGGAGAGAGAACTGAATTTTGTTCATGAAGCACTGTCCAGATGCAATTTCACTTATAAAAGGAAGAAGGTTTAAAAAAATATAACCTGTCTGGGTAGAACCTGCCAGAAGCACCTAGACAAGGGACTTTCCCTGTACCGTGCACTAACTTGTCCCATTAATCCCTTTAATTTCATGTATTCATTTTTACACAGATTAGCTTGTTCACTGCATGCCAGTACAAATCATGTTTTGCTCCCTCTTCTCTCATCGCGATCCTTTCTCTGGCAGGACCTCGCTACTGCTGCAGTAACTTACGTGGTCTGACAGCTGGGCTACTGGGATGCAAATCTCTTTTTGTCCCCTTGGGGTGCCATCGATACTTTATTAAGAGTTTGCATCTCTCTTATCGGGGAAGTGATGGACTAACTGCATTTTCCTTCCTCTCTAGTAGTCTCAGAGGGAAATAAATAAATAGATAATCTCTAAAAATGTCTAGTAAATAATGGCTGAAAGGGAATCAACTCATAATTTATCCAGGTTTTCTTAAAACTGAAATATGTTTTAAAAAAATACATGTTTTAAGTATTGTTTTGCCCATCTTTTTCCTGAAGTCATGTCACGAAATAAGTTAGTAACACGTAACTGAGACTCATTTGCACCGAGTATCCCAAACTGTCTAAAAAGCCCACCCACCCATCAGATATAAACTCTATACAGTATCTGTATGAGGATCAGATCCGGATGTGATAAGTCCTCCCTACTGTGGGAGATGCTTGGAGCTGCCATTTAATTTGAGGGCCAAGTTCTAACAAACAAACACCTGAAGATCCACCAAAGCTTCAAAGTTAATTAAGTTTACTCAAACCCACGCTAACTAACTCCCCTGTTTGACGATGCCCAGTTTGTGCTTAAAGTGTATGACAGTGAAGACCTCAGAGAAACTTCTCAATATATGTAAAACTAAACACACCCTTTACCATTTTTCTGAAAACTGTGACATTCTGAGTACTGCTTCCAACAGCAATTTTGGCATGTCAGGAGGTAACAAAGCGATTCAACTTCTCAGGGTTAGATTAAAAGAAACCCAAAATTTATTTTTTCCTTAGAGCGTAACAGAGCTATGAGAATTGAATGATCCAGAACCAGTGTGCTTGAACACACAGTTCTTGCAGTTTTCAACAGAATCCTTTACACCATCTTCTGGAAATCACATTACCCAGGATTTCCAAATGTTTGTAAGATCAGGCTTTCTTGGGCTTACATCTAAGACAGAGCAAGAAAGGAATATGAGAGAGCAAACAGGCCCTCCACTAGGATTTTTTCTTATGTTTTCTTAAGTTATGAAAATAAAATTACTTCCTTTTGAACTGTCTTGTTCCTGATTAAGTCAAGATTGTTTCAGCTTCTGCTCTGTTGGTAATCCCTTTGAGTAGACACAGACTGCTCCTATCTCTAAATCCTCACACAGGCTAAGAGGCAGTGGGCAGCAGAGGAATGGTCCTGGCTGACTGCAGCATATGGGGGTAAGCAGCATCCTGAGCTGCTGGTGCGTGTGTGCTGCGACACAACCTGCATCAGCTGGTTGCACTCTGGTCTTCAAAACCCTCTCAACTTCTCCAGGCCAGATACTGCTCTCTGAAGGAGCAGCTACTCCATATTCTATGTTTCTCGTGCTTAAACACAACGGCCTACGCGCTATATATGGCACATATTTCAAACTCTTCATCAAGTGCAGAATTATTCATTTCCTCATGGATTTTTTTCAATAGCTCATCACCACAGCATCCAAATGGTTCTCAAATACCTATGGATGTTTCTTCAGAGCAGTCTGATGAGGATGGAAAAAGATGAGGTCCCAAGGCATAAAGGCTAGGTTATCACCGTGGGTTTGGTGTGCCAAATGGGGACACTTTGTTTTCAGAGCTGAAGTTACATGGCGGTTCTTAGGTTCAAGGCCCAGCTCCAGTACCTCCAGGCAGGTAAGGACTCAGAATTCCTGTGACACAGACCATGGCAAACCTATTAGACCAGCAGAAAACTAGGAGCCCACAGTGCCTGGCACCACTGGAAAGCTGTGATCAGCCCATTTACTCAGAGGCAGAGGCAGGTCCTGGAGTGTGCATCCTGCTGCCTCCTCCAGAACCACTTTGCACCTCCTGCAGTTCATGGTTTCATTCACTAAGTGTTTTGCAACCTTAACAAAGCAGAGGAACCTGGGGTCCCATCGCTTTGTCCTCCCTGCTACTCTTAACAATGCTTTAACCTGCAGCTCACTCACTGGGTACTGATGTGAAGCTTTGGTCCACTCAGAGCACTCCTCTACTATCTGCTTTCATTTCTTCTGGTGTATGCCTGATGGAAGTTACTGTTTCCTAGACTTGTCACTTGGTCTTGCCAACGCCCACACTGACCCATTCCAGTCTGGCTGCAAATGTTCTCCATCCCCTGGTTTCTCTAAACATATCCCTGGGTCCATACTTCTCAAGAAGCTGCTATCTCTTTATAATCGAGTGTCTTCCCCAAAACAGTTCAACCTGTTTGTCAGTCTCACCTTGCTTCACTCTCCCTCCATCCTTCAAAACAGAAAGACTTATGAATACGAAAGGTTTGTTTAGCAAGTTAAACTCAAGACTTTAAACAGAAGGTTATGAATAAACAGAAGACGATGCACAGATGTTCAGCATTGTGATTGGACCTCTAATTGTCTTGTTTTTCTCTGGAATTCAGTAGGTCTTGCCCTGTACATCAGAGGGCACATGGCAAAGTTTGGGAGATAAATGCAAATGCTCAGCTTGAAACGTGGTGTTTCATGATTTCCTGCTGCATGCCCATGGGGGTGAAGGTTGTCCCACTTCCTCATATCATATTGTAAGCAAATGTTTCCTTCCCATCTGCAGCCTTCTGACTCTGCAGAGCTTGCTGTCAGCACCCAATCTCACAGACACCCTAAGTTACTCACAATGTATTTCATAGCCCTATAAGACCCATTTAATTTACTACTGAATTTCATGAGTACAGTGACCACTGGCTTGCGCTCCACACTATTTAAGGTTCCAGTGCTGTGTCCCATCAGGAACTCATGTCCCAGCTCTTTCAGCTGCTAAGGAGGAGAGTTGCCAATGGGTCAGCATTTCTACCACACCCGCAGGCCACACAAACTGGCTCTCCAGCACCTTACCTGTGGGCTAGTTTCTGGCATTTCACAGTCTCATGAACTTTGTTCCATTTGCAACTGCAAAGAGAGAGATTGCAACTGAACCTCTCCTGCACCATCTTTTTTATTTATATGAGTACACATCAGATACAACGTCTTAAACCTCTTGATCAGCATTCTCCTAATTACCCTTTCCACAGCATTCATGCATCAGTAAAGTAAGGGCAACACTGGATGCAAACATACTACACAGGGTTCAACTTCTATGCCTGTTAATTCTTATCTCAGTTTCTCCAGGCTATATTTCCTTTGAAGAGTAAAATTCTCTCTTCTCAGTATCACTTCTGATACCCTTACTCTAAACAAAGGGATCTCACTTTTCTTTTGATTAACAGTAGTTTCCTTATTCACCTTCCCACCTTCATAATAAGGTGCAGATCATCAGTTCTGGACAGGTTTAATGCAACCTCCCTCGGATCCCCAAAAAGCCACATTTCTTTTGAAAAAAATCAAGAGAACTTGAAATATTAAAGAACAGGTTTGACAACCATTAGATGATTGAGCCAATCCTGCCTTGAGTCAGGGAGTACTAGATGACATCTTAAGGTTTCTTCCACCCCACCCTTTTATAAGTCTATTATTTTAGACAATTAATCAGAAAGCATACTCCTCCATTGGCATTTGCAATTAAGAATGTTCTTTTAAGGGGAGATTATTGCACATATGGGCATGCTTAATGTAATAGAAAATAAAGTTGTTTGAATACCATCCTACAACTGTTCCTTCTGTAACAGAAGCATTTGTCCTAGGTGCTGTCAGCCACTACTCGGAACAAAAGGAGAATCAGTAAGCCTCTTGAAGCCAAGTAACCCTGCGGGCCAGCAACCATACCCATTACATATACCCTGGACCTCAGCAGCGAAGCAGTTAACAAAACATTTTTGTTGATGTGAAAATACAAAGCAGCTGCTTAGTTCTACACTTGGCAGAAGCAGGCAGCCCCCTCTGCACTCCTTGTCTTCTGCTGCTGTTAGATCATTGCAGAGTTAACCAGCTGTTGCATTCCACATGCCAGTTACACCAGTATGGAAAAGCAAGAGCAGGGATAGTTTTATGGCTGTACAAAAGGAACGAGGATAATACACTACTGAACCAGAAAGGACAATATTTATGTAATAAACATTTTCAGGAACATAATGATTCCTTTGTCGCTGAAATTTTGGAGTGGTTAATTGATCACACAAAAAGTGCACCTAATCCACATGCTCAATAGTAGTTAACTGTTCCCAAAGTGTCTCTGTATGGCAGATCTGGCCATCTGCACAGCCCTTCCTGCAAAAGTCCTCACAAAATAGGGGGTTCAAATGCACAAACACTTCTGAAAATACGCTTGCGTATATGAAATGCCTCATTTTTTATGTTTGTGAAAATGCAACTCAGATGATTTTGTTTCCAAGTTTAAAAATATCAGACTAAACCAAGCATTGAGGGTTTATTGCAGAAAGCTCCTACTAGTGCTTTGCATAGTAAGAGGGTATTCAGGTATGAATTACAATTGGGTCTTGAGATACAGATATGGTGGACATAATCACAAACACCAGCCACAGACTGACATTCAGAGTCAGAACCTGTCTGATTCTTCAGATGTTCATTTCAGGCTAGACTCAAGTTTACCGAGTTCGGTTTCTGACTAAAATCTAGAACAAAAATCTACATGAGTCAAAACAGGCTTTGGTGAAAGGTGTCTTAAAAGCTGAAGTGTGGGTAACCAGTGTTCTTATCGATGTCTTTTCAAAAGGTCTGTCCTTTGCCTCTTGAACATCAAGGACTCTCCCACACTAGTGTGCTGATGACCTGGCAAGAGATCACAAAGAGTACCTGCAGATAAAACAGAGAAAGAAGAGGCCATTCCTAAAAATGAAATCGTTTTTATCTGAGAAAGTTTACAAAGAGAAGCCAAAAGATTTGCAGAGTTCATACACAATTTTATTTAGCTCAGAAGCCATGCTCCCCGTACACAGAAGTCTATGTTATAATTTAGCCTGAACAAACTGACATCTCATATTTCATTATTTTAAATGAATTACTAATAAACAGATTTTAGGTGTAAGATAGCAGTACAGTAGACATTGTTGTTTGATCTTATGGTGGGTTAGCCCAGCCTCCCTGTCCCTTTGGAAATACAGCATTGACACAAACTCATAGCAATAAAAAGCCCATCCTTGTTTCTTCTCCCTATCCTGGTGCACTTATCCTGATCACCAGTGGCTGCTTTCTCTGCTACAGCATTCGCAAAGCTTGACATTCATTGCTCATATCCCTTGACACCAAATGCCCAGGCCCCAGCAACAGTAACTCATGGATCTCTTCCGATTTTCGGACTTCCTCTAAAATCGAGTTTCTGGGAGAAGATTTCCTGCATTTCATTTCTGGATCTGCAGCTCCTAGCAATGTCTGCCAGTAGCGCAAGTCCTCAGTGGCCACCACATGGATTTTTAAGCCTATTTTTTTTTAAAGCAAACTAAACATCTTTAAAACAGAGGAAACTCAGCCAAATGTAAAACCAATATTAAATGGCATTCAAATAAATGATACTTAAAACAGGAGGGAAAATATTTTCCTACAGTCAAGACTTCTTGAAATTTCTGAATCACTTCTTTCATTTTTATTTTTTTTTTAAAAGGAATTAACTCAATTATTTTCCTTTAGGAATAATAACTGTAAATGATACATACCATAATGATATCAGGTGAATAGATACTAAAAAATTCAGAACACTGCTATTTCAGAATTTGACTATTTCCTATCAAAAAAAATATTATTCATATTTCAAATCATAAAGCCACCTTCAAATGAGGAACACAGCTTAGTTTATGAAAACGTTGAAAAGTCCCATTTCATTAATTTCTTCCAGAATTACTGCAAATCTGAGTCTTCACCAAAGCCAGTCTTTCCCAGAGAATCAGGTACATTTCACTGAAGCAGCAATCATATAATAAAACAAAGCCCTTGAGCAGCAGCAAAATTCTTTATAAAAAAACAGCCTTTTTTCACACACTGGTTAGGAGGTAAGCTCAGTGAACATGTTGCATGGCTGTCTACTCTGGTTAATTTGTTACATCCTATAATACACAGAGGTTGGAAATCTGACTTGCCTTCCCACCAGCTTTCCTAGAACCGTTTTTCCCCATCCAGCCTAGAACATATCATGACCTAGAAAGTAGTATTTCCGTAGGATATCTCCAGCTCTGCTGTTCCTGTCAGTCGGATTGACGTATCTTTGAGTATACAGAATCACAGCATGTTAGGGGTTGGAAGAGACCTCTGGAGATCATCTCATCTAACTCCCCTGCCGAAGCAGGTTCACCCAGAGCAGGGTGCCCAGGATTGAATCCAGGTGAGTTTGGAATCTCTCCAGATAAGGAGACTCTACCTCTCTGGGCAGCCTGTCCCAGACTCTAGTACCCTCAAAGTTAAAAAGGTTTTCCTTATGTTTAGGTGAAACCTCCTGTGTTCCAGCTTGTGCGTGTTGCCCCTTGTCCTGTTGCTGGGCACTACTGAAAAGAGTCTGGCCCCATCCTCTTAACAGCTGACCCTGATATTGATCAACACTGAGAGGATCCCCTCTCAGTCTTCTCTTCTCCAGGCTAAGCAGTCCCAGGTCTCTCAGTCCTTCCTTGTCACAGAGATGCTTCCACTCCCTCAGTATTTTCACAGCCTCCATTGGACGTTCTCCAGTAGTTCCCTGTCTCTCTTGAACTGGGGAACACAGAACTGGTCACAATGCTCCACATGTGGCCTCACTAGGGTAGAGTAGAGGGGAAGAACAACCTCCCTCAACCCGCTGGCCACACTCTTCTTAATGAACCCCAGTTACTCCTGGGAGTGCCATATCAGATGTAAACGGGTAATTGCAATGAGTGCTGGTACTGAGGGGACACTCACCTGCAAGCTAGTACTTGTGGGATATAGGCTAATGGCTTATTAGGTCAGGCCTGATGGAACTGTCTTATCCTCATGATGGAGTGAATCGTTACTCTTAGTCAGTGGCGTGTGGGATTTCTGTTAATGTCATTATGGAGTTAGTAATGCAATGGTAGTACCAGACTGTTAATTAACTACTTGCAAGACAGTTTTGGTATCCAGGTCTGCCTGTGACTGGAGAGATTCAGATCTCACCACAACAAGTGTCCTGTGGTGAGCAAGAGCATGTCTGAAGGTTATCCCTCCCTGCACAGGTTGTCAATACTAACTTTTAAAGAAATGTTCTCATATTGGAGAGCCGCACAACAAGTCCTTAAACTTGGTTACACTTCCTGAGAAACAGGAAATCATCAAGAGTCTCTGCTCAGACAGGGCAGATCTCTTTAAAGTCCTTGCTTTACACTCTGCTTGTGTATTGGGTGAGCACAGAATCCTTCACTGCTGCTTTACAGCAACTTTTTAATACATAAGTACTGTACTTTCATTGGAGCTGAGACTTGAACACAGCTCTCTTTTATCCAGAGGTAGTGGTTATTTCAGAATTTGTCCCTCTGTGACACAAGAAACCTTCCCCTTTACTCCAAAAAGTTTGCTTCAAAGAATTGGCATTTTCCAACCAAAAGGCTTTTAACGACAAAATTCCTGAACAGCTCTAATTATACCCTGTGGCTCGGTCTGAGGGATAACGTTGTTACTCTCTGTAAAATAACAGTCCAACATCCCATTATGTGCCTCAGGAACACGGAGGAGGAGTGCTGGTGAGAAGCACAGAAATCTAGGGAGCTGTTAGGTGAGTACCTCCTGCTTCTCTAACCACCCTGGATAAATAAACCTCCTGTGACTGCTGGAAGATCAAAATGGGGTGGAAAAATGGTTACAAAAGCAACTGGTTTCCGTGTACTGTACCAGGTGGGGAAAAAAAATGGACAATAGACAATATTAGTTTTAACCATCCAGTCCCAGCTGTGGGCAGGTGAATGCCAGCCTGGTGCACACGCAGCAGCACCCAAGGCACGGGCTGGCCTGGGTCCGAGCAATGGCCCGCTGCACAACCGTCCTGAGCACGCGGGGACATGCGAGAGGTCGCGTGTGGGCTGGGATTCTTTGGCGTATCATCCAGCTCTCCCATCAATTTTTAAAGCACAGCTTTGGAGTTAAGTTTCTAATGAGGATAATTATTATTATTACATGCACATATATATATAAAAGCCCCAGATTCCCTGTGAGGTTTCTTCAGATTGTCCCAGAAAGAAAACATTTTCATTGTGTGGGCTGTGATTGGGAACACATGTACACGCCACACCCCACTTCACTCCGCTCGCTCTGGTACTAATTACAAGGGGAGAAGAGACCAGTGCAGAGGTTTCTTTAATTCCTTGGGTTTGGAGACTCAGCAATCAAATTATCTGAAGAGGCTGGAGCTTCTCTGGGGTACAATCAGTCATTTGGGTAGCGTTTGGGTTAGGCCAGGGTGGAGAGACACGGATAATATATACATGCTGGCAGCGTTATATAGCCACCCAACTGGGGAAAAAGAAATTTCTCTTAATTAATGGCATGATGTACGACACGTTAGCAACACAAACTCTTTAATAAACCCTGATGCCTTCTTTTACAATTCAGAGAAGATGAAAGCATGCCGGGTTACCTGTAGGAGCTGGGTGTTCAGAAATGCTGGCAGAGCAGCTTGTGGTGAGAGTTTTAATAGCTGCACATGGTACTTCTTTGCATTCTGGAGCTGATTTTAGACAAAGCTGCCTTGAAGCAAGGGAAGCAAGTTTCACTTTCAACCTCACCCAAGGCTGCTACCCAGAGATGAAGAGACCAATGAAGAAGACTGAAATCTTAATTTAATTAGCTATAACTCCCAATAGGACAAGCTTGGGAGGTTTGGAGCATGACTTGGGAGCATGAATATCTGAACCAATTGAGCTAAAGTACTGGCTTTCCAAGTTCCAGTTAAAGTTTTTTTGTTTGGCACAGGACTGAGACACAGACTAGATGTGAAGCTCAGATTCACACAGATTTGCCTGAAGTATATGGCGCTCAGATTTAGCACGTCAAAAAAAACATGTTCACAGTTGCAATGAATTAAGCCTTCTCCTGCACTAAAAGCTATTTATTTAAACCCCTAATTTTGGTCATGTGTTTTTCGTCTCATATTTCTTAGCCTGCTAGGTCAAAAAGTGAGTAAATAGGTCAAGTGCTTCATAAAAAAAACAAAATACAGAGAAGATGTGGCTAGGACTTTGACTCCAGAGCTCTAAATTAAGCATATTAGCAAAAACTGGTAGGAATTACTATTTATTCTTATGCTCTTTGATGACTTTTGCTTCCCTGAAGATCAGTTTCTGGGTTAGACCAAGAAAGGAGAGGAAAAGGAAATACCCCAGCTCTTGGCAGCTGTGGAGATCCCTCTGCTGAGATCCTGAAAGCACTGAAACCTTCAGAAGGAGAGAGATGGGGGAAATGAATACAAAATATGAAGAAAGAAATAAAATCTTAATCAGAGCCCACCAAATTCAGTAAAAAAATTGGCATGATTCTCATGGGTTTTAGGACAAACCCACAACTCAGAGAAGGGACACAGATCCCAGACTGCAGACATGACATTAAATTTCAAACTTGCCTAATCACAAATAAAACAAAAATGTTTTAGGACTCTTCTGTAATAAATTGATGGCATCTTGTGTCCTTATGCTTCAAAAAAGGAAGATCGATCCCTTTGACCTGGAACCAAGACCTGATTGTAGAATAACACTATACTGTCCAACTCCATATCCTTGAGATCTGTGCAGGGTGACCCATAAGGAAATTCTCCAGAGACCAAATACTCAACTTAGGACTTTTTCTCTATATTACACACCACAATCACATCTTCTTTCTTCCATGGCTCTCCAGAAAGTTGAGAAAGAAGGTAAAAACTCTCCAGTGAGTAAAAACATTGCATTCTCTGAAAGACAAAGGAGAGGAGAAAAGTCTTGCTCCAAACATGATGCTTTTTTTTTTTTTTTTTTTGAGAGAGAGGGAAAGAGAGCAATTTAGTGTGGCCAATAAAAGCCCAGCTAATTTTTAAATCAGCATGTAGCCAACTCAGCCACCCAGTAGCTCTGTCCTTGGGCAATATTATTGAAGCACACACAATCTATACTAAAGCGATCAGCTTCCCTCAGGCCTGCCAAGGGGATGCGTTAGGCGAGCCCAAAATATGACAGAAGGAAATTTATGTGCAACTTTTACACATAATATCTCATTATGACTCTCCCCAATCTTTCAATTTTAAAAATAAACGGCCTTTGTAATGATTTTACCAGGAGCCTGTTGGAAGGAAGATTGAAAAAGAAAAAGGAAGGTGGCTTTGGCTACAGTTATTTCTTTTGCTCTTCTCCTTCTCTCGGGTTTTTCTTTAATTTTCCTGAAGATGTTTCCACTCAATTTAGGAAGAAATGGAATTTCCCCCTCCCTGCCACCACTCTTTCTCTGTTTTGCCCATGTTTTCAAAGAATGGAATGGCTGACATAATGAAGCCTCTGTCAATACTGAAATCATTTTGACTGGTTGGTAAATAATGAAAATTTCCACTTAACGTGCAAGCCGGCTTACCCAGGGGACGGGACTCTTGGTTCTCTTCCAGGCCAGCAAACGGTTATCCCTTGCTCTCCACACACACACACATTCACACATCTGAGAGCATTGTCTTGCAGGAAGGAGAAACTAGAGAGTCCAGCTGAGACCAGGGTTAATGGTTGCTTTGCCATGAAGCACATACACTTTTGGACACTGGAGAACTGATTGCACAGCCATGATAGCTGGTGTTTGCAGGATCAGGCCCAAAATGGAATTAAAAAAAAAAGAAAAAAAAAAAAAGACAGAATAAATAAATATGCACACTTAAGAGGGGGGAAACCCTCCAGTGACGATTGATCTGCAAATACACCATTGCCAGAGCTGAACTCTAGGACTGTGTTTGATAAAGAAAGGGTAATGTAGATTTGCTCTTCTCCCCTGAGATGCCAATCACTGCATGATTTTCTAATGTTTCACTGTGGGTATCAGCTGGGATGACTTCATGTGCTATTCATACTCCACAGACCACAGCCTGAGAACCCATGGGAGGAACATATACCTGAAGTGAGAATGGTTTATAAGCATTTTCGGGAACAATCTCCTCTTAGGGGCGGTAAGAAAAACAAACAGAGCTAAACTCTCCCAGCTTCTGTTGGTAGCAGAATGGGTTGTTCTCAGAGTGGAAAGCAGAATCACTGCCAATGTATACTAACTGGTGGAAAGAGCTTTCCCGTTGTGGGCTGATGGGCAAATGACCATTATCAGGCAGAGAGAACTGGAGCAAATGTAAAAATACTCCAATCTCTACAAAAAAAAGCTTCCATGTTACACATTACCACATTTCCTTTGCATCCCAAGTCCCAGATTTCTCCTCACGAGACAACAGCTTTTGTGCCTACTCCTCTCTACTTAGTCTTTTCCCTCCTCTGAAGTCCATGCACTGGGACAATGTCATGCTCATACATTGCTGCTTACTTTTCTGTATCACTACATACTGTTTGCTTTTTATTTTTGATCCACCCATGAAAACAGTAGCAAAATTATTAGCACCATAAATCCAGAAATACCTTTTGGAGGACTCATTATTCTCCTCATCAATCCTCATATGCCTCCAGTGAGTCAAGTGTTGACAGCCCATCACTATCTGTCCCCATGGAGCCAGTGGGGTGATCTCTTCCCTCGGGTGTCTTTCAGTTATATCTTTTCTTTGAGGGCTGAGATATGAATTATTTGTGTAATTCCGGGGAAACCACAAGAAATCCTGAAGCTGCATACTGAAGTAAATAGGAAGAATGTTTATATATTTAGTAAATAGCCATGACAAAAATAACATCAGAAAACAGAGAATGAAAGAAAAAATATACATCTTGGCAAGAAGACTGTGTGTTTTTATTGTAGTTATGTATTAATTCTACATTTGAAGAGACCATTTGGTTTAGGAAGGACAATTTCACTTCATTTATTCTCTTCAAGAAGAAAAAAAGATTGAGGTCAAAGGGTTGATCCTCAGCAGCTTATTCCACGCTACCTAGTACAAAATAACCGGAGGTGAGAGCTTTAACCAGGATCTCCCCAGGGCGATTTTACAGACTACTGCAGCTCTTTTGCCCATCCCACCAAGGCCTGGAAGAAAAATTGTACTTAATAGAAGTTTTCCAAGAGAGGGATGAAACTGAACATTCTGAATTTAGAAATATTTAAAGGAGATTTACCAGTTAATGTTGGTCAATGGAGATCATTTGTTGTAATAGCTCTGCTGTAATATTTGTTTGGGGAGCGAATGGCTGCACTAGCATTGTTACCATTAGTATTAGTGACATAAAATAAAATCAGATGAATAGAATTTAGAAATGAATAGCAGAAAATTATCAGCCTGGTGTTTGCTGTGGGTCAAGCAATATAATGCAGCCGATGAATTCTCTAAGCCTCAGTTTCCCCTATTGTAAAATAGGTAAAAGCCATTAGGCTAATGAAAATGTGTTTGTTCTTAGATGTTGCTTTGATCTCGGCATCTGCGATGGACACACAATGCATGTGAAGAGCTTCAGACCGAGCTCATTGTGAACAGCCCTGACGCAGGCTGTACATATGGCAGTAAAACACCTGAACATTTAGAATCCAGGGTGGAATGTTGCAATTCCACTGATTGCAGTAAATACATGTTTGTGTTATACCATAATTGCTCAGCTTTTAAATCAAAAGCACAACAATTAGCACATGCCTGTTCTTCATACACCTGAACATCCCTCACTTCACCGAGTGCTTTATAGGAGAAATTTTACCCCTTTGTTTAAAAAGATTTAAAGCAAAACTGCCTCAAATATTTCCAAGCTTGTCACATCTCCAGGTATTACCGGGCAATGCTACGGCCCTCACCAATCAGTCTGAGGCTAGAAAATCCTCTTGAAGTGAAGGCACCTTTCTTCCACCACTGATTTCTTAGGAAATACAAAGCATTGGACATATCCTAAAAAACATTCTTTGATCCGTAGACAGGAGAGTCTTTTCTATTGCCATAATGGGATCCACCGCTACACAAGTTGGGCATGTCTTTGAAACATTTTCTATGTGAAATATGAACACGTATTTATTTCCAAAAGAAAAGATTGACTAGAAAGCTCTGGATTTAAGAACGTTTAAAAGGGTGAAAGGCTGGGAATGTGGTGAGAAGAGAGAAGACGATGATGTGGTGGGACTATTTTAGCCTCATCTTTCTTACCTGCTCTTTTGGAGATAGGCCGATGTCACACTTTTGGTCCCAACAGGCTCTCCGCAGAGGAGAGACAGCCTAGTCTGGCCACTTGGTCACAGTTGCCTAAGGTAGCCAAAAAGTTTAGTGACTGCTTGTGGTTTCAAATCCCAGAACCCTTAAAGCACAAATACAGGTTCTAAATGCAAGGCTGTGACCTCTCCACTCACCAATAAAACATGCCCAAAGTCATAATAAACAAAACATTACAATTCAGGGTGGCAAGGCATAAACCAGTCATATGTATTTTCTTTCTGGCCGCTTAAGCAAATCTCAGCCTTTACCAAAAACTACCTCAGTGAACTAAGTTAGCAAAACAATCCTGATTACAACATAGGTTAAAAAAAAAAAAAAAAAAANGCATAAGAAAAAAAAAAAAAAAAAAAAAAAAGTCAAATAAACTTAACCTAGAGTTTCTCATGGGCTGTTTAATGTTCTTGTTGTTGCAATGCAGAATATGGGCCAGGATAAACATCGAAGGGACACAAGTGTGATAATATAATGATACCTTTTATTAGCTCAAAGAAGAAAAAAGAATAACAGAACTTTGGCTACATCAAAGGTTCTTTTTCTTCACTTTCAGGATTCAGAAAGGAAAAACCACAGCTTGTATATTCCTGACAACACTCATCTTGTCAGGAGCATGAACTCACATTGTGGGCTTTTCACTTCTGTGGATAGCCAGAGAAGGAGGGGGAAGGGGAGAAAAGAGTTGCTTTATAGGAACTGAAGGAACTGACATCTGGCTATACAACAATACAAATTTTCAGGTCATAGTTAACGGCACGAATAATAAACTGAAAGAGCCACTGGCTACTTCCAGAGTGACACTGTGGCAACCTTGTTAAGTTGTTTTCCGTGGGCAAACATGAGCTGCCACGGATTGTGGTCAGAGAAGGAGCAGAAGCAGAATTTTAGGAAATATGTACTTTTGTAGGAGATAAAGATAAGATCAGAGCCAAAGATGGGTAGCCCCCTGTACCCGAGACTTTTCACAGAGGGGTTTCAGAGTTGCTGGAGGGGAAAAAAAAAAAAAAAAAAAGCCTGAGGAAAACAAACAGTGCACATGAGGAGATAACTTGTGGATAAAAGGGACATGCTGGCAATCCGGTATCTGCTGGCTATGATCAGATGCAGCAGAGTTGGTGCAGTGGATTAATGATTTCTTTTCCATCCTCTTACATCTTTTTCAGCCCCTGCCATCATTTATTACAACATCCTTACTTTGTTACTCACACTGACAGAAAAGGAATCAACTTTACCCTGCAGGTGTTTTCAGGAGAAATTATCTGTTCCCCAGGAACAGGATCCTAAATTTGGTGAATAATAGTTATTTTTCCCAACAGTTCATGACACTATAGTAGCCGATGCTTTTCCCCTGGGTATTTCAGATACGCTCACCTACATCCTAAACTGTACCGCTCTTCTGTGAATATATGTTTGTAAATGTAGTGAAGCATTTTAGAGTGTTAGGTTAGAAAGTATATTAAAAGACCTATCACTTACATTGATTTTAAAGCATTAAATGTTGACATCTTTGGTGCAGACAGACCAAGAACCTTAAAATGTATTTATCACACAAGAAACAGATTAAGTCATTTTACCTTTTCAAAGCAGATCACAAACTTCCTCAAGCAATAATGGCGTATTTTTCAATTGACTAAAATAAATAAGGGCTTAATTAGCAGGATATAGGCAGACTGGAAAGAAGGAGCCATCTGTAAAGGAGAATTCAGAATACAGGCAAAGGGAGATGGAAATAGGGGCCCTTTCCCAACACTTTGCATTCTTGTTAATACCCTCTTACCTTCATTTAGTGCAAAACTGGTGTCTAATCACTTTTTTCCCCCGATAGTAGTATGAGTATATAAAGTATATATATATGTATTATATGTACACACATCTATTTTACATAGCAGAGATACGACAAGGGAAAGCATGAGGACCCTAATGCAGGCACGTGCTTAGGAGGCAGACAGCAAAAGCTGAAGGAACAAGAGAGAAATCAGCAGCTAATTAGCTCTATCAAAAGCCAAGGATGGAGATGGCAAACATTTGAGAGACAGACAAGAATGGGGAGGGAGAGAGATGGGCACAACAGAGGGATTGCAATGGCTAATGGAAAAGCCACCAGCCTTGCAGACATACAGTTTGGGCTGCAGCACTGACTTTTGAACCCACATATCTGTTAAACAGCATTTGATGCAATAAGATGATGCAGTTTTTGGGGTTTTTTTCCAGCCTGCAAGAGCATCACTCTGACGTGGAGGCACAGTGGAAGAAGGACAGAAATACGTATTTATACCAGGAGCAGTTTGTGTGCTTTCCACAGAACAAGTCACTCCTGGGCAAAGTTGAAGGGCCAGGAATATCCCTTCAGGGCAGCCATGGGAGTATGCACGGGTGCTTTGTGCTGCAATCCAGTGGCTGATCAGCTCGTGCTCACCCACCCTGCCAAGCTCCAGTGCTCTGGCAAAAACCTCGATGAATTTTAAAAACTGTTGGAGAGAAGATGCTAAACCTCCATGGCACTGCTTGAAAGCCTCAGCCGTAGCACAAGGAGGAGATTACCCTGTTTCAAAGGGCCATAGGGAGGATAATTCTGCTGATGCTAGGCATGCCTCTGCTGATTCAGAGATACTCAGACACTACTAGGGTGAGTGCCCATAGATTGAGAGATAGCATTTTACTTGAAAGCAGTTGGGAGACAAAGAGAGCATCAGGCACCCACTGAATCACACCTAATTGCCCCACAAGCTCTGTCATAACAACCAGGAGAGGGGACCAAATGGCACAAGAACATACCTTATATCCTTAGCATTCTTCAAAATTGCTCTTCTGCATTTCTTCTGGTCTCCTTCCAACCACTGAGGAAGTTGTCGTTTGTTGCAGTAGTAAGCTAAATAGAAATTAAGTCTCTTTAGGGTAATTTTTATGGATTTTATATATATTAAACATATAATATATTTTTAACAATTACTCTGTCACTAAGGCTAACATGAAAAATTTGGTATCTTCTGTGGAAAGTTCAGCACTGGCATGTGGACATACTGAAAATGTAAGATTTCAAAGTACCTGTTCAATATCCACTTAACATATGGGATTTTTCATGGAATTTTTTTTTTTAAATTTATTTATCACAGAAAAATTTGGGGAAGAATATCTCTGAAAATAAGGATGTTGTTTGGCCTACTCTGTCAAGATCAGCTTTACCTAAGTGCACTGTACCTTTACCCAGGCTTAAGTTGAAATATTACTCTTTGTAATAAACATAACAAAAAATAAGGGAAAATTATTTCATTGACAGTTTTGCGGGGTCTTTTTTCTGTCATATGAGAAACCAAATGGGTGAATCCAGTTTACTTGTCCACACGTAACTGCATTTGTGGAAGGCCTGCTCCACTTAGGCAACAACTGATACTGGCCTTGATACAGGAAATGCAAATAGAAGGAAAACACAGGAGTGATCTACAGCACTATTTATTGTAGCAGCTTTGGGTCATTCCACAGGTCACATATTTACTTTATTGGATTGACAGCGATCACATGTGCATCACACACAGAGCAAATTCTTGACTCTTTAGGTCTGGCTTTTTAGCTAGGTGGCAAGAAAATGCCATTTCTCCTTAATCATAGTGGAGCACTGACAGAAAGCTTTGCCCCAGCACCTGCCAGCCTTACCCCAAATTCCTGTCCAGTCCTCCTTGCAGGTCCTGCCCTTCCACCACGTGTGTCCCCTTTGTGTCCCACAGTGGTCCCATTAACCTGAACTGCTGCTTCAGCCTCCCCTCCAAGCCATTCACTTTCCTTGCGTGAAGTGGAGGGGTAACTGGCTACCAGTCCCAATCCTGGTTTTATGGAAATCAAAGACAAATCTCCCATTTCTGGCAGGAGCAGCTGCCCTAAATCTCTGTCACTAGTGCAGCTCTTTAAGAGCACAGTAATTCTCCACCAAATTGAATCTTCTCTGACAATTGGCAGCACATCAGAGACAATTCACAGGCATATTTTTTCCCCTTTCCTAACAGGAAATAGGGCTTGTGTTACATTTACAGTGACCTGGAGCTCCAGGGGCAGACTAATATCTCACCTAAACAAACAGACAATATTTCTTCCCTGATAAAGGTGGACAGGCTGAAAGGGAAAGCCGACTTGGCTTTGGCCTTCCCAGCTCCCAGCAGCAGTATCGGAGGTGTCAACAACACACAAACCTGCGACCACCAACACAAGGATCCCTGATGCAGCCCAGGACGATGGCTCAGAAGGTCTGCAGCTGCAGGGCAGCAGTTGCACTCAGTCTTTGGTTTTGTATTGATGAAATGACCATTGTCTCATCTCCTGTGGACCTCAGTGGTGTTCTCTCTCACAGTATGAACTGGGTATTTCACCGCTCAACCTACGGTAGGGCAGAGAAGACCCAAACACTCCCTTCTGGTAAATTTCTCCACCTCCTTGGAGTCTGCAGCATTTTCCCAGGAGCTTCCCACTCACCTCTGTGAGAACAGGGAGATAACGCTGGACTTTATTTGTGGTAGATTTTAAAAAGCAAACTCCAGACTGTGTGAAATGACTCTGGAGGACAATAACTTGCAACAGATGTCACAATTGTTCAATGTCTAATTGACAAGGGAGCCTTCAGAAATAAACGCCTACATGTGCTGGCTTTTAAAATGAACAGCATTCAAATACTATTTTACTTGGATTTCCCTCCCCCGATACACTACTGTATGTTTTGCCCAGAAGTGATATCCTGTTCATCTCTTGTAAAAATCAGATAAACACACAAAAACTGATGAGGAAATCGACCGATTGCAAAACTCCACACCATACGTGCACCACACTAAAGATGTTCATGGAAAGCAGAAGTGAAAAGTCTGGTTTCACACCCATTAACTTCAAATCACAAAGGCATTAGAAAAGCCTGCATGTTTCAATGGTTCACCTACTCCAGAAGCACAATTCACCTCACTGCTACCCAAAACCGTGCTCAGCTCAGCAGGAACTTTTTTCCTGATATAAAAAAGCTTTGCATCAGACCCTCAGCTTCCCCCAGAGTGCACTGGGCTGGACTACCCAAAAATCTCATGTCCTTTAGGATATCCAAGCAGAGTACAGTTTAGACCTCAAGGCAATATGTCTTCCAACCTTCGAAATGTTTGGCTTTCCAAAATATCATGTCGAAACAAAAACTCTGCAGTTTCTCCTTTGCCCACCTTTTCCTCTACTGCAACAAGGGAGTGGTAGCAAGGTGGAGGTGCTCCCCAATAGCACAGGGTGAGTGTCCAAGCTAGGGAGTTCCTCTGTGCAACACCTCCCTGAGCCTGAATCCATCCCACAGGATCACAGAATCACGGATTGATTAGGGTTAGAAGGGGCCTTTAAAACTCATCTAGTCCAAGCCTCCTCCAGTGAGTCCGGACATCTGCAACTAGAGCAGGTTGTTCAGACCCCCATCCTACCTGACCTGGAATGTGCTTCTACCTGGGCAAACTGGGCCAGTGTCTCACCATCCTCATTGTAAAAAAAATTCTTCCTTCTATCTAGTCTAAACCTCCCCTCTTTCAGTTTAAAACCATTACCCCTTGCCCCATTCCAACAGGCCCTGATAAAAAGATTGTCCCCATCTGCTTCTAATATAGAAAAAGTATATTTTGGGCTCCTGAGAGTCAGACAAAGTCTGCCTTTATAGACAAAACCAGTACAGTGACAGGAGAAGCAAAATCCAAAGAGGGATAAATATCCATAGCAGAAGATACTCTCTTAGGGAGCAGTAGAAAGCCAGTGACAGGCAAGAGAGTGATAACTGCTGGGATGACTCGCTTTAAGCTGTTGTTTTGGCTTTTTCAGTGCAACCACAAGACTGTTATGTCAGGAACAGACCTCGCGCTCTCCCTGGTTATTTCCAGGAATAGCCATGAACTGTTGACAATTAGAAGACAGCGCGAGAGCTGCGGCTGGCTGGTCTCAGTAGGTCTGAGGTTCTTGGTTTGTTGTTTTCTTTTCAAGAGAAATGGCTGTTGACCTTTGGTTTTTCTGTGTCACTTATTGTCCTGGCATCGAATAGAGGTATTTCAGGATGACCATGTATCTGTTTACACCAACAGTTACAACACATCCCCTACAAATCTCACTGTGAGGTGGTAAAGCAATGTGCCAGCCAGTTGTTATTCCTATTCGTGTGGATGCTCCCTGATTATCCCTCTCAATACTTTTGCTAGTCCAGGGTTGAATTTGGGAAAGCAACTGAATTTTAACTCCCTGAATCTGTTATGGGGCCCCCAAAACCTCCTGTTGAAGCTCAGAGTGAAACCCTATGCCAACCTCAAATGAGTGAGAATTTTCTGTGACTCTGTCCTGTGGTTTCAGCTGGTTTTGCAATTAAGTCCATGTCCTAGTTTCATTCTGAATTTCAGTTGATGCCATGCTCGGCTCAGATAAATCAGAACCTTAAAATGAAACTCAACCCCATATGAGCCTCTCTTCTGAACTGCAGCCCTATGCTATTTTTTTTTTTTTCCATTATTCTCTTCCTCACTTCATTTTGAGACAAGTCAAACACTCCTCTAGTCACTGCTCTTTCCTTCACTGAACAAGTAAAAGAAGCCTCCCAGGCCCAGCAGCCACCTCCAAATGCATATCCATCAGTGGCTTTGCTTTCAGCCCTCATACACATTTGAAAATATAAAAGCAAGGATCTCTGTTCCCCATGGATGAGCATGTGCTGATGGGTTCTCTGCAGCCTGGGAATATTTGGCTCGATATCCAGAGAGTCTCTGAACATTGGTCTCAATATTCACCAAAAAGTCAACTCATGCGCACTCACAGATGACTCTGCATTGGAAGGAAGCTGAGCTGATATCACAATGTTTGTGTAGCCTGAGAAGCACTTTCTTGTTTCATGAATAGTTCAGAGCATGAAAAGTCAAGAAAGATAAACAAGCATTAAATCGAAGAAGAGTGGTCAAGTGGGTACTCAAGGGCTTCAAATCTTTACGGGAGTCTGAAGTCGAGAAGCCAAAATTTAGTCTAAAGCTGAGAAACCAGAGGTCACAGAAAAATGGCCGTTTGTATGTGCTGAAGTTTTGTAGATGAAGTTCTGTACTTTTGTTTTCGCAGTCAAACGTGTTGCCTCCATCTGTGTAAACAATAAGCAGAGAAAGTTAACATTACAGGAAAAATACAGTAGAGGGAAAGAGAGTCAAGCACATTTTGGCTACACAGCAAAGAAATTTGATGGGATTAGGGCTTTAACTCAGTCATGTCCTCATTTTCCAATCCACATGAAGAAAAAGTCAGAATGCCCCCAAAAAAAAGAGGGAAAGGGGAAAGACCTTTAGAGCACTGTACCAGCTAGGCTAGCAACATGACCTGTGAGAACTCAATTTGATTTTAATGTGGTGGGAAGTGCACCCGGGACTCTAAATAATGCTCTGTGTTGTACATAATGTTACACAGAACCCCAGTTAGACAAGGTCCAGAGTCTGCACAGCTGGAGGGAAAACTCAGCAGGAGCCCCACACTGAGCAGTAAATAAATAAATAAATAAATGAACAAATAAACTTCAGCGCCATTTAGAGATTTATAGGGGTTTTATGATTATTGTTTAGGTATATGAAAAAAAAACCCCAATAACTCAACATCAGCCAAGAAGGTCCTTGGCTGTATTTTCCTTGTGCAACTAGTGGGTTTTATGCATTATTCCTGGACAAATAAGTATATTTCTCATTATGTACAGCTTCAAGTGTACTTTCCCAGATAAGACATTGAAAGTCTTCATTTTGCTAAAAAGAGCCAGGCTAAGAAAGCATTTGATTAAAGCATGTCATGTATTAATAAAAAAATTTGCTTAAAGTGGGTTATAATCAAAAGTGTTGCACAAAGAGGTAGTGTGATTTTTTTTGAAAAATCAGATCATCGGATCCTGGGAAATCTGAGAGGATTTCTCAGGATCTGCCTAGTTTGTAGAGAAAGGGTGCTCCACTGCAAGTCTTGCATGCTGGGCACCCTGCTCAGGATACCTGTTGGATGTCACTGCAGAGCCATTCCTTTAAGTGGAATTAGGTTTGAGGGAGAGGTGGAAGAGCTTTGCTCCAGCATCTTCTCCCACCCAGGAATTGCTAGGGGCTGGAGCATGCACCTCACCCAGGGTCACTACATGTGCCCCAGGCTCTCATGAAGGGCTTTGGACAACTGAATAAAAAGGAAAAGATCATTTTACAACCATTTTTTAACCATATAAAAGAAATATTAATGCTGGACAAATAGAAAGTGTATGTATTGAGTAGAAGAGAATGATTAAGAAAAGCTCAGAAGCTCTTACAAACAGTTGACATTGTTTCAGTCTGTGCACTCTAGCTAATAGAAGTCTTCCACAAAAAAATGAAAGCTCTGGAAAACCTGGTGAAATTTCCTTTTCATAGCTGCTAGTGTTGGGTCACATACAGTTTTAATTTTTTAAAGCTATCAGATCGTATCAGACGCACAAAGCTTTCTCTGTGACCCTCTCCCTCACATATACAGACATACATCACCCAGGTCAGAGCCACTCACACATCTAGACGTACACCACCTAAATCAGATCCAAACTGGATAGTGTGGGCAGAACAAGGGGAAACAGAGAGCATCTGGTTCTTCAAAACAAAAAAAATTTCTAAAAGAAAAGAAAAAAGGAAAAAAAAAGTGGTTAAGTAACTGTCTCCTTCCCTTCTTCACCTTTTTTTGGTAACTTGATTGAAATCCAAACCACAAAGCTGATCTTTGGGGCAGGGAGACAGGGAAGAAAAGGAAGGCAGAGAGAAGGAAGGAGATAACCTGTCCTAACAGCCCTGTGCCCATCCCCTGCAAAGTCAAACGGTGGGGAAGCAAAGCTGCACTGCACAGTGACCCAGGCGGTGTCCAGCTGACACCAGCACCCTCTTAGCCCACCAGGCACGTCACAACACATCCTGAAATTCAAGGTCGACAGATGTGTTTGAAGGCACTTTTCTAAGACCAGGGCTCCCACCTTTTCACACAGCCAGTTTGGTGAGAGGAACTAAGCAACGACTTCTCTGTGCAGATCTCAAGTCCCTAAAATCAAAGAGAAATACCTGATACTATCCATGGACTTTGATTCTATAGTTAAGTGAGTTTTTTTCACTATTCAGTACCAACAGCATTTCGCACTTTCCTACTTCAAAAGTGTCAGGCAATGAGTCACAGAGTGAAAAACATTCTGTGATTTATTTGTAATATAAAAGGTACAAACAATACATTATTGTTGCCATTCCTGTTGGAATAGTGTTAAGAGCAATCAAGAATCCACCAGATTCTTCTGTCACATCCCAGTACAGTATCTTTGCCTGTACAAAACACATAAATTGTAAAAGTAATTGAAACAAGTGCACTCAGGGAAGGCTCATGTGTTCTGTGCTACCAGGACCTAAAGTCACCTTCAGATCTACAATTTTTCACTTCTCTTTTTTTCCATATATCTGAATAAAAAGCAGTTTCAGGGAAAAATCAAAGGTCGCTTGTGAAAAAGTGGAAGTCAAAACGAGACGAAATGTTTCACACCACACAAATACACGCAATTTGAACTGCCAGCGCCAGTACGTAAGGAACCAGCCATATGCTCCACCGTTTTTATACCTCTTAGCTGTGTAAACTACTCAGAACTGGAGGGCACATGTCACTTACACTGACATGCAAATCATTACGGATTTGTCTGCCAGGAAATTTGTGTAAACCAATGCTGAGTTCAGGTTCATTATATTGACATTTTCACCAACACGTAAATTGAAAGGTTACGTTGTTGACATACCAGATGTTATGCAAACTGCTTTTCAAAACATGGTTTCCATACATCTCTGTAAATAAATAACTTAGACGATTACAAATGGTGTGTGAATCAATATATGGTAAATCACCCCTTTATACACATACAGTGCAAACTACTGTGTGTAAACCCCATATTTCACACAATGTCAAAACCTCCCTTTTCACCCAGTACTTTTCATTCTCCTGAAAATAGCTGTCATCTATGTAAATGTTTTCCCTCAAGACCAACTGTTCTCCCTAGTAAGAACATTACAAGGAAACCTGGGTGCCTGAATTAGCACATGGTGTTATCAATGGGAGTTACGCACCCACGTGAGAGTTAGGCTACAACATATCTTCAAGGATTTGAGTTTGCATATCTAAAAGAATGTATTTGCATGTGCTAACTTCAGGCACACTCAAGTTTTTCATATGGATTTACTCCAGTTTAGATTTAGCCTCAGGGCATTTTGACCCTCTCCTTCTGCATTCCCCCCCCCACTCCTTGACTCATCTCTAATAAGAAAAACAAGCAAACCACTATTTGTCCAATGAGACACTTACTTGAGACTGGTTAGCTGTTCACGGTGATGTAAATCAAGACTGACCTTGCAATTATAGTCTCTATGAAGTATGCATGGTCCAGGATGAAATCACAAGGGTGAATAATGTGATTATAAAATGATGTTGCACTCCCTCAGTCTCAGGACTAAAAGAAAGTGGGACAGACCCCAGCTTAGCTTACTAAGGCCTTCAGGTACCTCAGGCTCCATTTACTGCATGAGAGAAAATGGTGCTTGGTCCTTGTCATCAAGGTCTCCCACTGTAAACATTATTTCTCTAGAAGTCCCTCACAGTGCCAGTTGTTTCTTGCCATGCCCAGTTTCCAGTGTATGAATTTACTCTGGTGTAAATCAGGGCAAACCAGATTAACTTCCTAAATCTCCAGTTGCAGAGAAACGAGATTTCTTGGAATGATGGTGATGCCTTCTGCCAGTTGCCTCATCTCCTAATCAAAGAAGTGTCATAACAAATCAGCTCTTCTGCAGTACCTTATATACATTCAACATACAGATGCAGAATGGTTTCAATACACTCCAAAAGGCTCCTCCAAGCTGGAAGAAGCCTTGATCAATTCAGACCCTTCTCAACCAGCTGTGACACAGGACTGTGTCTTTCCCACTTTATAATTCTTTGCTGAGTGCTCATACTGAAATTGTTTCATAACCACATGAATTTGGAGTTTTCATTTCACCCTTGGAAGAAATGTAGAGCCTGGCACAGTGACAAGTATAACAGTGTGTAAAAGCACAATTAACTTATGCTCCCACCCCATTTTTTTACATTTCTAAGGAAGCTCTGAAAATTTCAGAGTGATTGTTTTCACTTCAGAGCCAGCAGCACACAATCCCTTCACTTCATCAGCAATGCCGCACAAAGCCAGCGTGCTCGGTCACCAGCGTGGGCCCCTGTCCCACCCGGTACCGGAGGAGAGAGGTCACAGCAGGCGGCCTGTTCTGCTGTCCCCCCCAGTGACAGGCTTCCTCAGCGAGAGAAGCAGTCGTTGGAAAGGCCAAGTGGAGTTCTATGCGGCACTAACAGAGTTAGGCACCGTAATCCCCAGGGTTTTTTCCTAGTGCAACCACTTTTAATTTGAAAATGTGAATTTGTTTATACATAAACAAGTAACACCTTAGAGTCTAAAGATCAAACCAAGTTTTTGAATGTGATTGAGAATATGCCAAAAGATGCTGAAGTTGTTTGCCAAATATTTTGAGATCTTTAATTCTCAATTCATCTTGGTAAAAGAAAGATGGCTAAAAAGAAAACGGTTTCACACACTCCTTGCTAAGGTCTCAATACTGCAAATGTTTATGAACTTTTTTATCTACCTGCTTTCCAAAGACAGCTTGGGTGAGCAAAGGTAGCTGTAAATGTTTTCAGAATATTGCTCCTTCTACCTGACTGTGATTGTCCGTAGGGCTGAGACAGAGCAGTGTCTGAAAGTGGCAGGTATTGAGTTAAGAAACTTTTTTATTAGTTGAAGATGTTGAATGAGCAAGGCTGAGGTTCTCTGTGCTGAACATGGATGCTGTATCAAACCACTGCTTTGAACTTGGTTGCCTGGTGACTCCAGTTTACTGTCACTTATTTCCCTGAGATCTCCGAGAGACACCATGTAGAGTATCTATCTCACTTGCATTTCATCTTCTTCCTGATGAGAGCAGATTCCCAAAACTCTGTGTTGATCTTCCAGTACATCTAAGTAACCGTCTGCTTTCCTTTTCGTCATCCCTTTATTGACCTTTCTTTGGCAGCTACATGTAGGTAACTCGCTAGCAACTGGTGTTAGTGCAGATCAGAGGTGCTTTCAGATTTAATCTTGAGTCAAAAAAAAACCCTGCAGAGTTCATCTGTCTTAAATTCTCTTAAAGTTTGTTTTAGATATCCATCAGGCTTGCCACTTCTAAGGGAAAAATAGTTTAAAACCAATATCAAGCAGACTGTCACTTCAGAACCACCATCGCTTGGATCATAGATGGCACAAGGCACCAGCCAGATATCATATTTCCAGCAGCATTCAATAGCATTACATATGCTTTTCCTTTACTACCAACACCATGAAGACATTCTGCCAGACACAATCATCTCTATCTAGCCTGGCAATTTATAAGCTATCCTAAGCACATGGGCTGAAGAGCCTGGCTCTTAGAAGAGGAACAGCCAGCTGCAGCAATGGAGAAAATCGCATCTAAAAACAGAACAAAACACCACCACGCCAAGTCTTTGCTAGTTCACTTTCATGAGCCTGTGCCCAGATTTCGATAGGATTTTAAAACTCTCTTTAAACAAGCAGATAAATTAATAAAAGTATTCTGCCACTCCTAGAAGTTGCAAGAATCACAAATTAAAGGCAACTCACGCTTACATTCACAGGAAGGGCAAAAGAGACTGGGTAGGTTTTACATTGTGAGGCTTTGCTCTGAGGATTCTGATTTTTTTTTTTTAAAAAATCTTGATTGTTCATTTTTAATGGTTTGCATCTATGATTAGCAAGCCAAACCCCAGTATATTTTGTTTCACAAGTAACATTAGAGATAAGAGAGGGTAAGAGCGTGCCCTCATTTTAGAAGGCTGTAAGAGGCACTTGGGGGGCCATACAGGTCCCTGCTTGGCTGCCTAAAGCCTACTCTGGTCATTAAGTAATGCGAAAGGCTTATAATAACAGCTGGTGACTAATATATTTCCTTTGTACAATTGTTTTACATTTGTCACTGTAATCACTACAGAGACACAGTTCTGCTCTCCTAAAGTCTGAATCTTGCCTGGAATTTTTTCGTTTTTATTTACGCAAAACTGCACCGTTACAAGTCACCATTTGCCAAATACATCACGATGAGTTTACATCCTATGGTAAGTGTAAGTAAAAAGATCACAGTCACAGGATCTTTAGGATACCAAGGTAAGATAAAACATCTTAAGCAGGAAAAAGGGGTGGGAAAGGTGTTAAAGAAGCTTTTTCCATACACTACTTGGAATCATAGTTTCCAAGAGAAGATTTCCACAGCCTGCGCAAGAACCCCACAGTTTTGTGTGAAGGGGCAAAACAAAGTAGTGCTTTGGAGGCTGAGATGCACCACAGATGCACCACAACCACTTAAGTTCCCTCATGTGAAAGTCACAGCTGAGGTTTGTCTTTCTGCTTTCCAGACACACGGGTCCATTTTTATCATATTTTATGGTTTCAGCAGATAGCATATGAATTGCACATGAGAATCACACGCACCAATCAACGTCTTGCTGTTGATTCAGTGCCACTGCCCTCTTATTAAAGAAAGAATTTTATGTTCTTGGATGTCCCAAGACATCTGTGCGTGATCCTCGGCAAGTGGAAACTTATTTCACTAAATCACTTCTCCAGACGAGTTTGTGACTTACATACTGAAGCACAAAACCTGACAGTGAGCATGAACCTGGACTTGACCCCGAGTTCCTGGAGAAGTACCAGCAGCCTCCCTGTTCTTAAGAAATTTTAATTGATCATCTCCCACTCTTTGTGGGAAAATAATTTCTTCTTTACTGGCCTCATTCCAAGTGAAGGTCCAAGCATTAACCTTGCTTCCACCACTTTAACTGCTTTTCTTCATTTGAAAGGAGGATCAAAGATGAATGTACATTCTGCAAGAGGGAGAGACTTTTCTTTCTTTTTTTAGGAATGGATGTGTGGACATCTTTTTCCATTGTATGTAAATAGGAGCATCTTACTGCTGAGAGCACCTGAGACAGTATCACAGAATCACAGAATTCGAAAGGGGTTCGAAAGGACTTCTGGAAACCACCTCATCTAAACCCCCTGCCAAAGCAGAGTCACCTAGAGCAGGTTTCCCAGTATCGTGTCCACATAGATTTTGAATATCTCTAAGAGAAGGAGATTCCACATCCTCTCTGGACAGTTTATTCCAGGGCTGAGGCAGCCTCAAATAAAGAAGTTTTTCCTTAAGTTTAGGTGAAAGCTCCTCTGTTCCAGTTTGTGGCCCATTGCCCCTTGTCTTGTCACTGGGCACCACTGAAAAGAGTCTCTCCATCCTTTTAATATCTGCCCTTTAGATATTGATAAACATTGATAAGATTCCCTCTCAGTCTTTTCTTCTCCAGGCTAAGCAGCCCCAGGTCTCTCAGCTTTTCCTTAGCAGAAATACTTCAGTCCCTTCAGTGTCTTTGTAGCCTCTGTTGGAGTCTCTCCAGTAGTTCCTTGCCTCTCTTGAACTGAAGAGCCCACAACTAAACACAATACTCTAGATGTGGCCTCACTAGAGCAGAATAGATGGGGAGGAAAACCTCCCTTGACCTGCTGGACACACTCTTCTTAATGCACCACAGGATACCACTGGTCTTCTTGGCTACAAGAACACACTGCCAACTCACGATTAACCTCTTGTCCAATGGGATTCCCAGGTCCTTCTCTGCAGAGCTGCTTTTCACCAAGTCAATGCCTCATCTGTACCGGTGCATGGGGTTATTCCAGTATAAACCCATAGGTCAGCAATTTGGCCAGCACAGCCTGAGACAAGACAATCCTATGCAGAAATATGAAGCACACTGTTCTACATCATTTGCAGCATCGACTTCCTTTTCAAATACATGTGTTTTCTTCAGACTGTCTGTCTTTCTTGCAGTAGTATGGAGAGTTTGACATTACAAACACTTAGAAAGTCAAAAAGTCCAAGCAACAGAGATGATGATACCTTTTTTCTATGTGTACAAGTCATGCTAAGACCAAATAATACTGCAACCATTGTCTCGAGTGAAACCATCTTGAGTGAAGCTACGTACTGTCTTTGGTAGTGCCTTGAAGAAGGTGGGAGAAGCAAGATTGATGCCTAGAGCTGGGCAAAGTGTTACAGCAAAGAATTTGCCAAAATCTCATTTCTGATCAATCACAATATTTCCCAGCTCTGTGCTAGTTTCTGAAAAAGCTATTGGTTTAAAATAACAATCTCAACCAATAAAACCAGGTCCAAAATATTTAAATGTTTAGTTTTCAAAACTTTCTAAAGGAAATACTTTCATTTTTTCATTAATAAGCTTAAAATTATTTCCATTTTTGTGGGTATTTGTTTAAAGCTTAGAGAAAATTAAATTAACAAAAACAATTAAATGAACAAAAATGAAATGAAACTTCTCATTCAACCCAACACGGAAGCCTGACAGTGTTACAGCTCACACACTTTTTAAAGATATTGCTTTGAATACACTCAAAAGTTCTTTACAGATATTTTTGCTACATGTTTTCAGAATTGTCAGAAAACAAAACCAGTTGATTATTCACATAGCTTTGCTAGTAAGCTCCATGACTGCGAAGGACACAGACTCGTGTGGCCTCCAACAGCTGTATTCCATCTAATTCTCCTAGTTCAGCTTTGGTTTCCTATTGGTTTGGCAAACCTGAAGGTCCAGAATATCTTGTGGATAACATCAGGCACGAGAACATAGGTAGAATTTAGGTTACCTCAAAACAGCCTTGAATTCCTGGAAATTTGCCATCTCCTGCTGGTCTTCCAGGAATGGTGCCACTGTAACCTACGTCTTTCTCCCCTTTGTCTAGGATTGTGTTCAAATGGCATGTTAGGCTCTGCAAATGACATCAAAATGCATATATGTATTATAATGGTGCCAAGGACTAAGGCAGGACTGGCAAGAGGTGAAGGAAAAGAGAAGCACACCAAGGAAAAGGAGACCAAGGAGTGATGAGTCAACTAAATTCTCAGAAAGCGAGTGATGAGATGCTCTGGTGACAATGGGAGATATGATTCATAGGAAAGTCACATGAAATATAGAATTGTGACTTAATGTTCTCTGCCATGTCCGTGGATGGCTAAGTGTATAGAGGTATCACCAGGAGGAAACTCTGCTAGATGGGTGTGGTTGCCTCTTCCGTGGAATATATCAGGCTGTCATACATCAGTGACTGAAAGAGGAACTAAATATCACTCTGCAAAATTTGTGCTTTCTCATAAACCTTTCCTAATGTTGCATTTTAAATTGAAGCTCAGCTGTGGAGCTGCCTTTTATGACTTACATTCAATATCTATTAACATCATCGTTCGGTCCCAAATCATGAGCTCCTTTGGAATAAGGACTGTTGTAACAATGAACATCAAACCATACTCTGCCCAAGGAGCCCAATATCTAAATGCAGGACAAGAGAGAGACAGAGGCAAACAAGAAATATGAGAGAACTATGATAAGCAATAGTCTCATCAGCATATCATGTTCCCTGGCATTGCCAGCTTCTATTGTAGGCATCATGGCAGAGGAAAACTTTATTCTCTTGGTCCAAAACTAATCTGTATTTTGAGTGTTTTGTTATAAATTTGGTTTAATCGGTCACATGATCTCTGGAATGAGAATAAACATAGGCTATCTTAACAGACAAATAACTCATCGGACATTTATCTTCTAGCTGTTTTTCCCAAACAATTTTATAATCTACACACACATTTAATTGCACGCTTTAAATGAACTGGCATTCAAACTGTGCCTTAGCCTCATTATAAAAACATATTTTCTGGCTGGATGAGACATTTTTATAAGCCAAGATTTTACTATTTGCTGTGGACAAGATCCTGCAACTGTTTCTGGCTTGTGAGGCTACAGAGATCAGCTCTGGGCTGTACCTATTGCATTAGGAAGGGAAGATCTTTCTTATAGGAAAATAGTTTGAATTAAGGAAATCGACAAAGAACTATAAAGGACACCATCAAAAAGTGATTTCTAAGAAGATCATCCAGCTTAAACTACATTTGCTAGAAATACTGTGAGCAACATCTGTAGAGGTAAGTCCTAAGTATAGCACGGATAGTTTGTAAGATGGATGAGGTGGCACATTTTATTTACACGGCAGAGCTGTAATTTTTGAATTCTTTGAGATATTCATATGCAAGGTCCCGTTAAAGTGAAGGCTCTGTCTCTATCTGAATCACTACTAGAACTCGATGTGACTCGGTCTGTGTTCCCATACACAGGAAGGACTGATAGACTGGCCACAGAGGAAGGAGTAAACTTAATCTGTTCACTGTCTCTCTCTTCCAAGTCAAGAGTGGAATTACAGGGGAGGAAATGAGGCGAGCCTCAGCTCAGTTTGCTGGCAAGAGCATCTTAGGCTGTGTGGGGTAGGAGACGGGAAGGCAAAAAGGCCTCCTGAGGTTAAACGGCCACCAGCAAATTACCAGCCTCCCTCAAACTGGAGGAAGCAGGGAGGAGTGTGATTCCAAGGAATACCAACATTCCTGCTCCAATTCGACAAAGGATGAAGCGGTTTAGATGCTGCCTACTGGACTGGATGATACCTGTGGACATAACGTAGTGCAGAGAAATGCAAAGACATCTGGTATTTTAAAACTTAAGGTCTGCAGACAGGTGCAGGTCTGAAAACCTCCATCTGGCACTAGAGTGTGTAGGGGGCTGTTTTCAAGAAGCCCCCTACACACTGTTTTCAAGAAGGACAGGACAGGACAGTGGCTCACACCCACAATGGAGCCTCTCTAGTAATGACCCCACTACAAGAGATTTTTGTTTAATTCTTCACAGTGTGTAGCATAGGACACTAAGACATTTTCCTCTAGGTAACTTGTTCAAATCAGGTTCTGAATAATGTGAGGAAAAACTTTTTTACTTTGTGGGTGATGGAGCACTGGAAAAGGCTGCCCAGAGAGGCTGTGGGGTCTCCTTCTCTGAAGAGATTCAAAACCCACCTGGACGTGATCCTGGGCAACCTGATCTAGGTGACCATGTCTTAGCAGCGCAGGTTGGATGAGATGATACCCAGAGGCCCTTTTCATCCACCACCATTCTGTGATTCTGTGAATTAAAGCGTTTGCATTCTAACAAGAGTTCGGTGGCTAAAATAAGCTGCCTGTTGCATTGAACCAGACCTCATTAATACAGCCTCTAATAACCCATGTAGCTGCCTGTGCTAAGAGACCTACCAGCACAGTGACTTAAGAGCAGTACCAGCAGTGCTATACCACCAGCATTGCCCAAAGCAGGCTAGAAAAAGATTGCCTGACCGCTGCTTCCCAAGGGACATTCAGGGAAATGAGATGTATCTCATGAGCTTCTCAATCAGCAGAAATAGAAATAAAAACAAATAAAACAGTTGGTGGTCTCAACTGTGTTTCTTGTGGGCAGTCACCCATTTTGCAAAAGCTTTTCTTGTGATGGGCACTAATTGCTCTCCCTTACTAGAGGTCTTAGTCCAGAAGTCAGAAGTGAAATTACAACAGAGAGTAAAAGTCAGGACAAAAGCATTTAAACGCCTTGTCCCAAGTAAGGAGCCTGATAGCCTACCAGAACCAATAGAAATGTTGGTTCCTATGTAGGAATTGAGACCTGGACTCAACTGATCCACATTTAATCACTATAGCAACCATCAAAATGCTGCTGTTTCAGGTTTTTCAACAAAGGAGGAAGAAGAGTATCTCCAGAAATCAGATCAGAGGTTTTGTGGGACATTTGGCTCCCCTGAAGGTGCCCATCTCATGCATCAATCAGAAGGAAAGATCAGTGTGGCTGTCAATGCTAAATCTCAGATGTTCAGAATTTTGCTGTATGTACCCAAGCCACTCTGTGGACCAGCCCTGATCACAGGATCTCTCTCACTTCATCCTAGTCCTTAAAATACATGCACCTAGTTTAAACCGGTCCTCCTCATTGTCCCTCTGGGGAAGCATCTCTCCACTGATCTAGAGGGACCCTTTACTTAAATTTGAGGCTTTGAGCTTCTACAAATAGAGCTTGTTCTTTTCTCTCCTCTGCATTGTCCATGCAGCATGAATGAGCATAAGGAATGAGCTGTTGCCAGGCTGGAGATTGAGATCGTGAATTTTAAATTGGAGTTCTGGATTTTTGAAACGAGTATTAGTGAGTTATCATGCATATGGGTAGGGAGCAGGCTGAAAGAGCTACACACCCTATCTGCCACAAAATTCATGGAGAAGTGTCTAAAACAATGTGAAAAAGCAGTTCTGAAACTGCCTGTTTTGAAAGAGCCTAGATGAGAAGGATAGGCAGCAATTCTCAAACACAAATGTTAGTTCCCTAATCAGAAAGCAAGTCACTGAGTGCTTCCCATGAACAATACGTTTGTGGTTATTGTAAACTTTATAGGCACAGTTTCTGGTACAAATTAAGTATTCTCATTTCTAGTAACTTCAGTGCAAAGATGTGTATTTTTCAGTAGAAAATTAATACATTTTTTATTGCATTTCTAATCTTATTTTCATTAATTAACATATAGTTTTTTTTTAAAAAAAAACATTGCAAAAAATGCCATTTCTGTGTTTAAATGTAAATTCTGAGGCCCATGTCTATCTAGGAATAGATCTTATATATTCATCTCATTACAGAGATACCCTCAAATTCTAGTTCCTGGTAACTAGAAACTTGCTTCTCATGGAGAGCTGGCAGCAGGGTCTCAGGAAAGATGTTGTGAAGTGATAGGTACCTAGAGGGAAGAAAGTGGTATTTGGCGTGATATGGACCAGCCCTTTTAGTTAGTCATCGCTGCAGCTTTCCCCGTCATAGGCATAATCCCAGGTCTTACTCTCTTGTGTGTTTCTTGCATAAATAATCTAAGTGGCATATCTTCAGGACATATTCTGGAGTCTACAGAAAAAATCCCTAAAACAGAATCAAATGAAACACAAACAGTCTGATTATACATGACAAAAGTGGTAATATGGGGGTTTATTAAAATCAAAATAATGTTTCTAAGAAAGTACCTGGTTTTAGAGGGAATTATTTTCCTTTGTGGTATTTCAATGCTCAGAAATGCCAAATGTTTAAAAAGTCACCATTTCAGAACAAATGGTGGTGTTTCAGTGGAAAATGTTGACATTTTTTCCCTTGAACATCACTGATTCTTGGGGAGTATTTCATTCTACAGAATCTTTTGAAGTCTTACTCAACTCTACCTACTTCTTCCATACGGACAGTAGAAGGAGAAGAGGAATATTCTTAGCAGAACAAATGAGGTTTAGGATGACAGGAGGAACTTGACATGGAGAGGGAAGGTGAGTTTGTGTAGTAACTACTCTGATCCGACAGTCCATGTCCAACTTCGTCTCCTTCTTAACTTCAGCTTGGAGCGAGTGTCAGACCCCAATGTAAACTTTCCCATCTGTGTTATTCTATTAACTGAAAGGAAAGGGGATTAGCATGTGTACTTGTCACATCTTTTGACCTGTTGCATACTGAGACCGAAGGTAATGTCAAAGCAAACAGCATTCTTCTCCCTCTGCCAGGACAAGCAGGGCATGGTGCTGGCATTTTGTTAACAGAAAAGAAAGCCAGACCACGTCAAATAAAGTATGTACTCTGTGCAAAAATAAATCTTGGAAGTTGAAAATTTCCAAAGGGTATACCTTAAACAGGGGGAGAGAGAGAGAGAGAGAAAAAACATTTGAGAGGAAAGTTCCCCTCCCTGCCAAGCACCAGATGGAGGGCCTTCCCACGGAAATAGCTACAGAAGACAGATCGCTGACAGAAACCACTGCCAAGTGAAGGAGGTCCCACTCACTGTGCTGGTAAAAGCTTAGTGGACGAGAACATAATACTCTGATTAAAACACATGCTCCAGAGAAGGGAGATGGAGTGTGGCACAATGCTCTTTAATGTGATAGAGTGTGGCTCATACCCCCACAAGGAGTGCACATTTTGGAAAGTTGGTGTGCTTGGGGCTTCATTCCTTTTTTTTTCATACAGATTCTTCCTTTTTTTCCCTCACTGTTAGTTTGTAGAGCACACGTGCACACACGCAGACACACATAATGGCAACAATAATCCGCTTTTCCTCTCCCTTCTCCTGCATTTTATTTCCACAAAGCCTTTGCTGTGACTGGGACAAGATGAAGTGTTCGAAGCTGACACCAGTAGAGAATACATTTGGGGATAGAGGGTTTAATGAAGCTAGGCACTAAAAATCTTTTTTTCAAATGTTTCAGTTAACTTGGCACTAAATTATTCATAGAAAAGGAAATTGATGGCTTTCCACTCCTGTTTTTTTCCTAGATACTTCTGGTTCCTTTGTAAAAATCCATAGGAGTGTGTGGACTTTATCAAAGAAATCAAAAAAATTCAGCACCTCCAGGATGATCCAGCCAGTTCAGCAATGGAAAAAAAAGAAAGGCAATTAACTGTATTGCTATCACAGACAGCCAAATGAGTGGGACAGGATGAGCTGGGTACAGTGTGTTCAGGAAACAGGCCCTTCCAAGAAGGCCAAGCAGGTACACCCTGATGTTCCCAGCATTTGAATAAGAGCCATTGTCTTACAGTTATGGCCAAGGCCTGAGCATCCGATGTCAACACAGTAGACAGTTAATACAAAATACTAACCACAACTAAAACCTAGTTTCACTTTTGGACCGGTTTCCCCGCTCATGCTACAAGAAGGACATCAGCAAATCAGATTGAGTCCAGCAGCAGACCATCAAGATCACTGAACACATGAGGAGAGGCTGAAGAAGGTAAATTTATTCCACCTGGAGAAGAAAAAGTTTAAAGAAGGGGATCTAATTGGTGCCTGCTACGAACTGACAGAAGGCTACAGAGAAGGTAGAGTCCAACTTTTCTCAGATATGCACAGGGAAAGGATGAGAGGCAACAATCACAAGTTGCAGCAAGATAAATTCCAACTTCATTAAAAAATAAATTGAAAGGAGGACAATTAAGTTCTGGAACAAGTTGCACAGAAATATGGTAAAATACCTAGCGTTGTAGATTTTTAAAATGTGACAGGACATATCCCTGAGAAACCTTAGCTACCTTTGAAGCTGGCCCTCTTTTAAGCAGGGGCCAGAAGATCTATAAATGCCAACTCCAATCTTAACTAGTCCATTGGTCTGAGAATACCAAATACATTCTTGCAGTGATATAGACAATCACTTTCAGAAATCCTCATCTCACATCTCAGCCCTAATATCCTCCTTTAAATGAAGACTTTTTCTTTTACTTCTATGAACCAAAAGACAGAATAAAGCGCTGTTGAAAATACACTCTGCAACACCTGCCACTTGTGCCTTCCTGGTGTCATCATCATCATCGCCCTCTATGACAAACAGGCCCCATCTTTCCTACTGTGGAAGAAGGCAGTGCTGTGCTGGGAGCTACACAAACACATGGCACCATTTATGGGTGTCTGGGACCAGTTCTGCACTGTCTCATGATCTGTCATCTCAGGAAATGAATAAATCTCACTCCCTTCCTCACCGTCACTAAGCCAGGGGCATGGATGCACTCTGTGGACAAAAAGCAGCTTCGTTAGCTTAATTCACATGCCTCCAGAAAACAGAGCAACAATGCTGAGAAAAGAAATTCCCTTAAAACGTGATGTATCTGTTCTCACTGGCAGAGTTTTAGCAGTAGACGGTCTGTGGACAGGACAACAAAGGATGACACACAACTCTCCTGAAGTGACAATTAGCAGTATCCAAACAAATTTGTCAGGGTGTGACAAAGTGGAATATAATGATTTCCCCTTGACCTCAACCATTCTGATAGAAAATACTTCCCCATACTTTGCAAAGTTTCAGGCAAGCCTGGGTTGAAGTTGGGAGATGGAGCATGGAGTGCAGAGGGCAACACTGAGCTTCTCCTGTGTTGTGTTGACCAAATGAGATCAGAGAGACCACTGCTGAGATTCCTCACCCCTGATAATGGTGTTCCCCGAGCAAGTGTTAATGCCTCTGAGCACCGACTATTGAATCAAATTTTATGGCAGGCTGTTATAATAAATGCAACCATTGCAGTGCACTGATCGGGAATGTTTACAGGGTGCAATTCTTGGCTAAACAAAGACGGCATTTTTGGGAGGCTATGTGGCACAGGTCCCTGCTTTGCTGAAAGACAGAACAAGGTAAGAGCCCTCACACTTCACCAAACTTTACTGTGAGGATGACAGAGCACTGGAACAGGCTGCCCAGAGAGGCTGTGGAGTCTCCTTCCCTACAGACTTTCAAAACCCACCTGGATATGTTTCTGTGTGGTCTGCCCTAGGTGATCCTGTGCTGGAAGGGGGGTTGGACTGGATGATCTCCAGAGCTTGTCCAACCCCTGCCATTCTATGATTCTAAAGTTACTCTTTTCCCTTTACATGACTGGAAGGATCCAGGCTGACAGCACAAGGCAGCATTATTACAAATTCCCTCATACAACACCACTATCTCCTATTTTTCTTCTTAGCTCCTGAACTCTCTTTACTGACTTTGTCCTACAGCAGCACGTAACTGCCCCATCCACAGGCCAAGGCTGCCATGTGCTGTGCAAATGCAGAGTGAAACCCTGACACCAGTTCCATGGCACCTTAAAGACTGTCCTTCCAGCAGACATGTATATAGCAGCATTTGAACACCTTGACAGCCTGATATCTCTAAAATTGCCCTTCCCAAGGCAGATATCTAAGTGCAATGTCTATATATTGACCAACAGAATTTTTCCAAACATGGAGTCTTGATGGTATCTGTGCAGAAGTTTTGGATTTATATACCTTAGATATATCCAGATATATCCACATATATATATAGCTTAGATATTTGGAGGTCTTCTTACCTGAAGTCAAAGGTGAAGCTGCCTGGGTTCTAGGTCTGCTATCCACAAAACCAGATTGTCCTTTTTAATCAATGAATTAATACATGCTTTTGTATAGATGGGTATAGCAAAATACATGTACATATACATGCAAATAAACAGAGAGGCGTACACACATTTATATAACATGTACTACCAGATAAAGAGGAGAGGAAAAAGACACATCAGGGCACTTTTTGCATTACAAATTTGCAGTTTCCTGATAGAGACAGACAATAAATACTCTCTCCTGGATGATTCAATCTGTGTACCAAGTCACTGGCTTTAAAAAGACTACCCATTTGCTCAACAGAACTTACTAGTACTGCCTGGCTGCTTTCCACTTGAGCTGTCTACTGGCCAAATAATCTGCCTAATGCACTTTAAGTCTTAATTAGATTTTTTTTCTTTTTCTTATATTAGTTCAGTGTTTACAGCCCACTTGGTGGTGTTCAGACACGAAAATGCCACTATTCTCACTACCAGGCACTGCCAAGGCTTAGGGACGCATGCACCTACATGTACACACAGGCAAACACCCAATATCCTTGAATGCTCTGATATGCCAAGAGACACCTGATGATGATCTGCCCTTATTTTAGCAGTAGTAAAGTGAAAGGAAAACATGGTGTGGGACATTTTAATACCGTAAACATTACCATTTACTTGTTTAACTAATGTGCCTTTATGAATCGAGATCTTTTTGCATTGTTTTTTTCACTATTTAATTTAACCACAATATATGTCTTCAAATTCTCACTAACAATTCTTATAATCTGTTTTTATTTCACAGCTGATGGAGTCTGAGACCTGTATAGGCTGTTGGCATTTGTGATATAAATATCTGCAATTTTTTGTACTTTAGAACAGGTGAAGAAAAGCAGCACAAGAGTACTGTTCAAACTTTTGGAAAAGCTAAAGACCTTTCTTTACATGGAGGGAATTGGATCAAGTCTCTCTCCAATACAATAAGCAATATTGTAAGTGATAACAGTATAGGTCCCATTTGCACTTGATCTTCCCTAATTTCATTTACTCATTACCTGCCAGCTGTTGGGATACCTCTAAACTCAGTGTAGACACTGTCCTGTCAGCTAATCACCATCCTCCTCATTGTCGCTGCTGTTCATGCAGCTACTATGAATTGTGGTTCACATTATGTAGGTTACCTCTACTGCAAGAGAAGCCATGCCAGTATTAATTTCAAATTTGCCTGTCTACCTTATGTAGATGGTGTGAAGGAGAATATAAGGATGTGGTCCTCACAAAACAAAAGTAAGGTTCATTCAGCATCAGCTTGAGTTTTGAACCGTGGTTCATCACAATCTAGATGCCAACTGGTTGCTATCACTTTGCTTTTTCCTCCAAGTTAATAAAGTTCCACTACACTAACACAAAGTCCTCAGAGAAGTCTTGAAAAAAAAAAAAAAAAAAGATCAAGCTAAATCAACTCTCAAATTCCCATGTAAACTGGGTTTAAGAGTGGAAAATGTCTTTTACCTATTCTTTGGGTGGTACAAAAATCTAAAATTCCTATAGCCCTGCTTCCCTGGGCCAAGTCAAACAAGGATATTGTCCTTTTAATGTCTTAAAGGTTCTGTTTTCTTGTAATGCCAAATGCAATATTTTTTTGAAAACGCTACACCAGAAGTTTCCCAGCTGAGAAAACAAGCTGGTGAAAAATGGTTTCAGAAAACGAAATAAACCATGCAAAAGCTGTTCAGGGTGTGTGTATGAAACGAACATCTGGATTTGGCTTGTTAAACTGCTCCTTTTTTCTCTCTCCCTCTCTCCTTTTTCTTTTTCTCACAGCTGTTTGAAAGAGTCCTAAGGGCAAAGAGATAGGTCAATGGACTGGGTTACACCTTTTTTTCTTTTCCTTTTTTTTCAAACCTCTTTGCACCTACACAAGGAATCCAGGCCACATGTGTGTTTAATGAGTAGGCACAAACACAAGAGGGGGAAAAAAAAATCTCAATTCCTGTTGGTTCTTAGGAGAGACACTGAAGGAAAAATAAACTCCGGATTTCAAATTTTCTCTCTCTAAAAAAAAAAAAACCCAAGAAACTTATGGTTCCAATAAAATATTTCTTTAAAAACCCAATGGATTATTATTTTTTTTCAAAAAAATCAAGGTCTTTGCAGAATGTATCTTTTCCTCTGTTCCTTTAGAATGGAATAACAATGGGTTAATGCCTTACCTGCTGGAGCAAGAGGAAATTATAAAATGCCAATGGCCTGTGTCCACTGAACCGAGTCTTCTTAGACCATCAAATAGATACGTACATTTATATTGAATGGGTTCATATTCAATTTCAGGCTGCAACTTCCTCAGCTTGAGCAGTCCAGAAACAAAACAGAGAACAAAAGGAACCGAGAAATTATTTGGAGACGGTCTTTTCTAAGAAACAGATGATTCGTTTTTTCCTACTGATACAATGTCCCCAGGCCAAGAGCAGAGAGAGCACCTTCCAGCTGTGACAGGCTTCAGCAACCTGCTCCTGGCAGAGCTGTGAGAAGTTCTCTCATGTGGGCTCTTCTAGACAAGGTGTGAGGGCTGCGTTGGGTCTGACCCTAGTCTTGGATCATGAGTCAAATGACCATCCTACATATTTCAGCCAGCAATCAGGGCCACTAAGACAGCTCTAGTCCAATTAGCTGCATGTGTCTTTTGAAATACAACTATGTGGCACTGTACCCTTGTGTACAAGCATGGAGACCACCAAGGAGCAAGGCCACCAAACCGAAGCAGATACTGACAGTTACCATAAGCAAAAACATTCTCATCATTTAAAGCTCTATTTAGTGCCCAGCTATTAAAAATTCCTGCGCTCCCTGTGGTCAGCTACACTCGTACAGATTTTCAGCTTAGACAGAAATATTGCACTTACGTGTAGGTCGATATAAACACGCACCTGCTGCTGCTTAGACGTTTTGCACACACACGCAGAAGAATTGGTGACACTTGTAGTACCAAACCTGAACCATGACTATTTGTTCCAACTTTTACTGTTGCTCCTCTGAGTTCTGTTTGGGGCTGGCTGCAATATTGCAGTCCAGTAAGTAACAAAATAAGTCCTCAGATTCTTGAGTTTATTTGGGGAATCTTACTTTGGCTAGAAGCTTGACATCAAAAATCAAATATCTGAGTAAAAGCCCTTTACAAAACAAGTCCTAGTGCCAGGAAAGGTGTATTGCTTAACATTAATACCATAACTCAGGCAATGCAGTGATATTTTCTGGAAAAAGTCTTTGCACAGCAGCTTCCATCGAAAAGACAGCGTTTGTCAGTAGCTGCTGCATGTACAGATCAGATTAAACACTCACCGACAATGTTGAGCTTTGGGAAGGTCTTTCCAGAGAGAAGGCGGTAGTGCTGTCTGGGTGATGCAATGACCCTGGATTTGACCTATGTAAATACTACCTCCAAAAAAATGTTAACGACAAACAAAGAGTACATAGGAAAAAGACCCCACTGTGATCCTAGCACTTGCACACCCGCCCCTCCCTGGTCTGTATGGGATCCATGACAAGCAGGCAAATCTAAATGACAAATACAAACTTGCCCTCTGTTAAATCAGTCCAACGATGGTTTTATGGACCAATGTTTGGTCAACAAGGAACTAATTTGCCTGTATTTTCTAAGTTCATATCTGCTTCCATAGCACTGAAACACAGAATTATCTCAAAATCCAGCTGAAGGCAAAGTGAATTCCCCTTCTCTTCTCTTTTCTCCTCCCTCTCTTTTCATAAAAGACCATGAGAAGAGCATGGCAGTGAATATTATTTATGGAGCACCTAATAAAAATGCTATGGGGAAATAATTACTGGAAACATCTGACTGTGTGACTGTAAATGCCTCGGCCCCAGAGCGCTGATTTAATGGACCACTGCTTCAGTCTGTTACGCCTTGTGCTACTGATTTCAAGCCCCCCTGCCCTCCTATTAAACTGCTCACATCGCCAGTAGATCAGGACTTTATTCAGCAAAGTTTGTGGCAACTTTCCAGAGAGGAATAATGTCGGCAGGGGTGACTCTGTGTTCACAGGGAGGCCTGGAGCCAGCCCTGTGAGAGAAAAAGGGCTTTGCAAAGAAATCACAGTGAAAACCTGAAGGTTTTGTGGTTCTGGGACTGAATGATGTTTCATAATCCAGATGCCAGGTGCTTTAGGTATTTCTGAATGACATTGGTTAAACGCAAACTCTTCCCTCTTTTTTTCTACCCATTTATCATTCACAAACCACCAAACTGTTTTACTTTTGGCTGGTTTTTTTTCTGTTTTAAACATCCCTTCATGATCTCCTGACCTCAGTGGTACAAAGCCATTCACTGAGAATTAATGACGTGTCCTCTGCCTTTTCACATACAGATGCAAAAATATTAATTAAAATTCACAAAACACCTTGTAAGTGATATGAAAACCACAAGGATTTGAAGTTTGTGCTTTCATTTGGAAAAATGGTCCTGAAGAAAGGCTGGAGGGCTATCATTTAACTACTGCTGCTGACTTGCTAAGTGAAGAAGAAAAGGTAAAAGGCAGCTCACTGCTACACTGACAGCAAGAACAAAATCATATCCACTCTTTCTGAACCCAGTAGTTAGCACATTTCTTTTTTTTTTTTATTTTTTTTTTATTACTAGTTTTAATGTAATATTTAAGTTGGAACTAAAACAGACCATGGAACATTAAATGAATACCAAATGCAAATTTACCTATGTATCTGAACTAAATTTTCTCCTACATTTACAAAGTAAAATCCTACCATTTGAACTGTGAGCTCCTATTGCATTTAATGGGAGGCAGCAAACTCCAGACATTACTTGGAATATACATGCACTTATCTTGTTGTTACAGGTCTCCCTCACAGAACTAAAAGAGAGCTTTAGTACCAGACAGTATCTCTCCAGGGTCATACCCAATGAATAGTGTTTTTTGAAAGGATTATTTCAAAGGAACTCTGAAAAAGAATCTAATGACTTGCAAGCTACAGGATTGCAGCATGGGAGGAAGTAGATAATGGAATATGACAGCAATGCATTTTTCATAAACCCAGTGATTTCTATCATAACGAGAAACCCATCTATAATTCGGAGAACTCCCCCCTAGAAGGAAACCCACGCTGTTGCAGAAAGTGCACTGAAGTACGAAATGAAACAATAATGACAATGATGTTACTGATGAGTCCCACAGCTCTGCCTTCCCTTCTGTCTCACTGAGGTTTCGGGAGCGATTCAAGAGGAGCGGTTCCAATCCCTCTCTGCCTCGGCATCGCTAACCAGGGAAGCTCACAGGCATACATCAGAGACCTCATGATAGATGCGAAACCCTAGAGAAGAGGCTGTTCTTTATCTGCCGAAAGTTAAGGCCTGCATCTGCTCTCAATTAGCAGGCAATTAGGGGAGTTGAAAACAAACCTGTTTACATTGGCTATGAAGTCTAAAATAATTTGTGAAATGTCAGGACAGGATATTGAGATGTTAATGATCTTGTTTCTCTACTTTTTTGCATGCAGCGTATTGTCACGTCTGCCTTTCACAGCTCCATATTCAGCAACAGATTGATTGACTTCTGGGAGAGTAAGAAACCACTGGAGGCTGGTTCGGATGAGAGGAGAAGCTGTGTCTTACAAACACAGGAGACTCACAGATGAGGACTTCTTTGCAAAAGAAAAGGTTGTTCATTTTTAATTGTAACACAATGTCATGTCATGGATTACAGCATTCAGAGGTTTCAACCACAATTCCCGTAGTAAAGGCCTAGTCTGCAACCTCCTGTGAAAGTCAGAAACAGTGACTGAACACATCCGAAAAAGACTGCTTGCAACTCCTTGCTGGACTTGTTCTGACAGCACAGCTCTGACTTCAGTTGTCCCTCCACAAAAGTCAAGACAGGTAAGTGACCACGGTACAGGAAGCAAGCACCCTGCATGAAACATCTAAGGAAAAGTGTCACCTCTAAACTTCAAATTAACATCTGAGATAGATAGGATCCTGCTTATTTCTGTGTAATTTCCTTCTAAATATCTATTTACACCACTAACAATTTCAGAAGAAAATGTTCGCCACTAACCTGGTCAATTCAGCAGTGCCCACCAAGGTGAGGTTGCTTAAGGTTCAGCTAATGCTTCTTGGTTTGGCTTAGGTCATTTCTCATTAGCCATATATAAAAGGCTTTACATAAACTAGTTTCCATTAGCACAATATGGTCAGGAATGGTGGAAAAGATGAGGAAAGCTACAGAAAGCACCTGCCCAGAACAAGTTTTTTACATCTTTTTTAATACAATAGGTACCTTTCCTGACTGCCAAGGTTAATTCTGTCAAACTCACAGTGCACCTATTGCCATATTAATATTATATGATACAGTCATCGTATCTTACCTTTGACCCTCATAACTAACCAAAAAATAATTCTAGTAAACAATCCACTCCAAGTTAGCAAAATTACATTTTTATTGTTCCAATTAATCAACCATGTTACCGTAATTATCCACGTCATGCAAACAGAGGCCTGATTTCACCCTGCCCTCAACATTTCAAAAAGCCAGTGAACAAAAAGTGCACTACAGGTGCCACTGTGCCCTCTTGTGTTCTCCTTTGGGCCACCTCCACTTTTGTTCTCTTAGGTTTTTTTCACTGCACACTATGGATCCAGCTGCAGTAAGAGCCAGGTGTTCAAGCCCCAGGCTACAAAGTAGCTTTAATTATAATATTAATAGTATTCTGTTAAATCTGAAAAAAAGCTCCAAATAGGTCAGTATTTGTGGTTATATTTTTCAATGTCATGGTGTTTGTTTTCTCTCCAACTTTATGTTTCTTACTGGCATTTATAATTCCTAAGAGACATTTCTGAGGCCAAAATGCAGATGATCTGATCTTTGCATGATACTCCAAATTTTCCACAAAAACAAATACCAGGAGGAGATCAGACCTACATTACACCGGTCCCAGAGGTATACCCTTGAGTCTTGACCTTCTTTGATGAAAAGCAGAAGAGCTTGCTATTATTATGTTTATTGCTATTATCTTAATTGTCACTATTATTAAACAGTCCATGAAATATATTAATATAAATAACACAAACATAGATATGTGAAACAGAAATTCAGACACAAAAGACGCCTCCTATTTACCAAATATTAAATCAAATTTTTTTAATACTTTCCATTAATAACTTCTGCAGATACATACTGCATGAACCAGTCAATAGTAAAGGTTAGGATGAATGTGTACAGTAAGGGAATGCCTGCTGGTCTCCTTGGTAGACACTTACTACTGAAAAGATTTTTTTTTGAAAAGGGGGGTCTGCTAAAAGTGAAACATTATATGAATTTAACTTCTGCCAGAAACATCCAGATCAGTTCAAAAGTTGAAAAAATTAAGCTTTTGTCAGTTCATTTGCTAGTGGAAGGAGCGTGTCCTGTGGTGTGGGGAGAGGAAGCCACAGGGTGACAATTCTGCTTTACAGCATCAAGGCCTGGAAAGACACTCTTTTTGTACAGGGTGCTGGAAACAAGACTTTTCAGATCCTTTCACAAGCAGAATTGGTTCATCCCCATGGGCATCAGGCAGCTCTCCTGACCTCAGTGCAATCCCCTCCCCAGGTGGTGCCAAGCAGGAATGCCCACTCGCTGCTATCTTCAACTGCTACAAACAAAATGACACTTGGCTCAACATCTGCTCACCAAATCATGCCCATTTGGCCACTTACATCCCTCTCACCAAAAGCAAACCCTGGGCACCAGTCACTTGGTTGGCAGCACTTGATGCAAGGAGCTCAACTCATTCCCTCCCAACTCCTCGCAGATGAGAGTAGTAAAACATATTTTTGTCAGTCAGCTACACTCTGGTGACTCAGACATTGACACACAGAGTGCAGTTACCGTGTGTACAGTAACATGGTGCCATATTTAGAGTTTCTAACCATAACCACACTTGCAAAAACTGCATTAGATCAGCAGTCAGTTTCCCGAACTCCCACTCCTTGGTTCTGACTTCAGGAATTCAGATTATTTGTCTTATACTAAATAAAGTTGCTTAGGAGATAAAACAGTAAGAAGGAAAAGCAGAGAGGCCTAACAATTAGCTGTAATGTGTTCTGGCTTGAATAGATAATGCTTATAGTGGAAAACAGCAGAGAGTAAAAAAATAAAAATAGCAGCAAATTGAAACCTAACATAAAACTAAATCTTTTCCCTTGTTTGTTTCGTTTTTGTTTTTTTTTTAGTTTCTTAAACTCTTAATGTTATCCTTAACAGCACAAACAGAATTTCCAGAAATGTTGACCAATCTTCATTAACTGCATTTGTCCTCATTAAAGATAGCTGTGAAAATCAGCACAGATAAAGCAAGAAGCCCCACAGAGGAAGGTGTTTGAGTTCAGCCCTGTGTGACTATTGCTGCTTACGCAGTAGTTATCAGGAAAAAAACAATTCAGCTGTCTTAGTTTCAGATTTTTTTTCCATAAAGAGCAGTGTAAAGGAACTCTTACTTTTTTAGTATGGTTTTTTTTGTTTGTTTTTTTTTTTTTTTTAACTAACAAACCAGGTACTGCTGGTAGGATGAAGAAACTTGAGCAACTCACACAATCGTACAGGATGTTTTGGGATTAGAGAGGATCAGAAGCTTATTCTTTCATTGCAAGAGAGACTGTTAAACAGTGAGGCCAGCTGAGATCAGAGATACCTGTCCTGCAAAAGGAAAGGCAGATAAGCATCATGAGTTAGAGAAGGTGACAAGCACAGGAAGAGAAGATCCCAGACATATCAAATAACTCTGACCTAGGTCCCAAAACATCTACTGCCTGGTAAGAAAAAGGAGCCTGATACAGGTGTATTTATTATTTTGTCTACACTTGTTTCTTTCCCATGCTATTTCAGTACCATTTTCCTACCATAGGCAACACCTGCACACAGCTGCTCCCAGGGAATTACACAGGGAATGCTCATGGGCTTGGGAGTCTAAGAAATAAGCATAGCCTTCAAGCCTAAAAGGTCACAGCTGGTCCTGTGGTTTTAGGGCACCTGCATTACTGAGCTTTGCTGCCTCAAGTACGATACCAGACACCGAAGGACAAAGCAGACAAGACTTGGCACAGCAGGGAGGTCCAAAGTCTGGGAGAGCTGCCCTGGAGAGCGGGAACTGAAGCCTTTCCAGTGTCCACTCACTCCTCCACCTTCGTGGCCAGCTGGTTCAGTACTAGCACATTCCAGTCCCTGGGGTACTGGGTGACTTCTGCATAGCAGAAATTAATTTAATCCAGTCCAAGGCAAAACTGGGTTGGAAAACTCTTCAGGATACTTTATTTTTTAATCATTCTTTCAATGAATATACATGGTTTTGGCAATGGTAGTTTTGTGTTGGTTTGTGTGTTATTTCTATTAAAATGAAAACAGGAAAAATAAAAAGGGCAACGGTAAGAATGATCATGAAAAGGAATTGGCTGTTGCCCTGTTTAGAGTAGTTTAAGTGTTGAGCTCTGAAGAGCCCTCTCCTATCGATAGCACTCACAGGTGCTACTGAGTTGGTTCCTTATCCGATACCAGGGCAGGGAACCAGTTGTGTCCAGTTATCCAGGATTTAACTGGGACTAAAAAAAAAGAAATCAGAATTGTGGATATTAAGTGATACTACTACTTTACAGCGGACCACAGGAAGACTCTTAGGTAGGATCCCCCTCCTCGGCACCCTCTTCTCCATTGCTAAAGGCTCAGCAGTGCCATGGATCCATCCGTCGCCTCTCTGGAGGCTGGCAGCTCTGGGAGAGGGGGCTGGCTGGCTCTGCCCTTGCTGTTTATTTTCTGGGAAGTCAGCCTTGGTCAAGTGGAATGAGTCTTGTGTTCATTTTAAGAAAGTTTATATTTGACTCTGGTAGCGCTGGGGAGGAGCTGAATGATAGGAAGAGGAGGGAAGGAATAGAGATCTTGTGGGGCTGCCCCCACAACACCACAAGCAGCCCCATTACAAGGCAGCAAGAAGATGAAGCAAAGTACCAAAATCAGACATGCCTGTTGTTTTGTTTTGGTTTGAGTTTTTTCTTTCAAAGCTCTGAGATGACTCTAAATCTAAATGCAGCTCTTACTCCATAGCTGACCCATGAAAAAATGTAACCTAAATCCCCTACTTTTAAAAAAACATCTTCTAAACTATGGAAAAACACTTCCTAACTTTGCAGCACAACCTGACTCATCCTGCAGCAACAATATCTGTTTGCTGTCCGCATCTTCTGGGTCTCAAAGTCTCATCAGCCACTGCTGTGCTAGAGGAGAAAGTAAGGGGATGCTTTTTTCATGCAGTTATTGTAGCCATTCAGCTGGGATGAGACACGTAAGTGGAAGTGGAGAAGGATCTGAACCAGCCTGGACTTTTACATCAGATTTGCACAGTTATATAAAACACTTTGCATCTTTTTGGGCCATATCCTACCACCACGGTAATGGAAACAATTGATGCAAAGCAGCGGCTTTGCATCTTCTGCAGGCAGGCAGGACATTATTCCCTCCCCGGTAACCGTGCCGAGGGAGTGTAAGCAATCCTGCCTTGGCTGCACATAGAGGAAGCAGTAAATGGAGATGCTCTGTGCAGACGTTGCGTTCCCCGACGCGGTGTAAACCAAAACCAGTTCCTGCAATTCTGTGCAATAATATAGAAAGATTGCTGACGACTTCTTCCATCCGTCTCCTGTGGGTATAGACTCCTGGCTTCTGAGGAAACCAAGAATGCCATCCTTCTACATTTATAATCACAGGGATTTATAGAATACAGTGCTGTTGTTAGGTGCCTTGGCATGAAAGCGGAAAATAAATAAATAAATGACATGGGCGTTACCACTGGAAAAAATGAAAAAAACAAAAACTAATCTCAATCAACCAACCACACTTGCTACTCCGCATCCATGGCCAAGCTCGCTACACAAACCACCACTGTCATGCCTTTATTCTTTTCAATACTTCTTAGGAGCATCCATCTTCTTTAACACAGCGTCCCTGATTTCAAAAGCCAGACACAAATTAATTCCGGGAATCCTACATTGGGGAGACATTAAAACCCATTTAGAGGTTTCTGTGGAAGCCTCTCTTCTAGGTTTATTTCAGCCAACTCAGCCTCGCCGTGCAGCAGGCTGGAGCCAGCCTGAAGGAGCAGGAGGTTATAGGTCTGCGGCAGAGCGCAGGGATGTGCTGGCATGGCTTATGCAATAACTGAGGGGCTTGTTTCTGCGGTAGGGTGTCGAGAGTATGGACGTGGGAGGAAGGGACTGGGCAGACCTCTGTTAGAGAACTAAATTAAATATTTACCCTATTTTCTTTTTAACTAACTCCTTCATTCATTAAGGTATTAAATCTCATCGGTTTCACTTCCAAAGACCAGCTGCCTTCAACATTTCCTCTACAGCTCTCCTCGGCTAGGAAAAATAAGGGTGTAAAAAAAGGAGGTGGAGCCGAGCCACAGTATTCCAAAGAAATGTGTCTAACACATCTTCCAGGGTCTCAAGAAAGAAGGAGGCTTCCTACAGGTCTGGGGATTTAAAATACCCCTCCAGGTTAGGTGTCAAGTAGCATCTCTCCTTTCAACATGTAAACGTTTATACTGCTAAGTGTCTCCCCTGTGCTGTTTTCTAATAGCTGTTTTGAGACGTGCCAAGAGCTGACAGGATGGGGACAGGGTGCTGCCTCCTGACTCACCTGGCCTGCAGACGCAGGGTCTGCAGCGGGTTACACGTCAGCTACACCAGTGTCACTCAGCTGCACTCTTGGCCGCTGGCACAGAGGTTCACATTTTCTTTTCTCTAGCTCATAAAAATAATGTATTTTTTCAATAACTCCTCCTATTTTTATATTAATTTTGTGAGGATTTTTTTTTTCCGGGTATTGTCGAATCTAGCTTCAGACAAGTCACGGGTAAAATAAACATTTCCTGAAGATACATTTCCTTCCTTTGTGCTTCAGAAGAGGAAGAACACCTTGTCCTAAGCGAATATGCTGAAAGGTTTGGGTTATTTCAGAGAATTGACAATCATTTGGAGCTAAGCTCATACCTTAGTTTGTGACCTACCTGCTATTTTTAAGAGCAAAGAAGAGCACTCAGTGCTGTATCCTCCCAGTAAGGACTGGAGAGGTCCATACTCACTGTCTGCATCCAACCCCCCTTCATGTGCAGCCTGCTCTGCCTGGATCCATACCCATTTCTGCAAAATCAGTGAACATCGCCCACCTTCAGCAAAGGCCAAACCAAAAATTCAGCCCTGCTTACTCCCCTGGTCACTGGAATATGTTTGATCTAGCCACTAATACTATGATTGTATTCATTTCTTTCCCTTCGAGAGCTCCAAGCTGGAGTCAAAGTGGACAGCTGGCACTCAGGGAAAATAACTGGTCATTAAGAAGGTAAGAATATGAGTTGCTATATTGCAGCTGACATAGAAACACAGAATCATTCTGGTTGGAAGAGACCTTTGAGATCATCAAATCCAGTCTTTAATCCAGCACTGCCAAACTGCCACTAAACGATGTCCCTCAGCACCACATCTACATGGTTTTTGAATCCTTTCAGGGATGGGAACTCTACCACTGCCCTGGGCAGCCTGAGCCAGGCCTTGAGAACCCTTTAGAGAAAGGAGTTTTTCCTAATGTTCAACCTAAATCCTAAGCCGCTCCTCAAAAGACTTGTGCTCTAGACCCTGCACCAGCTTCATTGCCCTTCTCTAGACACACTCCAGCCTCTCAACGTCCTTCTTGGAGGGAGAGGCCCAAAGCTGAACCCAATATTCGAAGTGTGGCCTCACCAGTGCCCAGTACAGGGGGACAATTCCTGCCCTCATCCAGCTGGCCACACTATTGCTGATACAAGCCAGGATGCCATTGGCCTTCTTGGCCACCTGGGCACATGCAGGCTCATCTTCAGCTGGCTGTCAACCAACATCCCCAGGTCCTTTTCTGACAGGGAATTTCCAGCCACCCTTCTCCAAGTCTGGAGCATTGCAGGGGGTGGTTGTGACCCAAGTGCAGGACCCAGCACTTGGCATCGTTGAACCTCGTGGTACTGGCCTTGGCCCATCAATCCAGCCTGTCCAGGTTGCCTCATCCAGATCACTGATAAAGATCCCAAAGAACACAGCCCTCAATACTGAACTTTGAGGAACTTCACTTCTCAGACCTGGGGGCATTTTCCTCACACTGATAACCAGGATTTTGGACAAAGGTGGCAAAACTTCCCAGGTACTCAGGAAATGCAAGAAACGAGGAATAGAGCCTTTCCCAGCCATCTGGGGCAGTGAGTCCAATGACAGAGACACCAAGAGAAAATTGGAAAAGGCTTGGTTATGTTCTGGGGGAGCTGGTTCTTACCAGCACTCCCACACACCGTTGTCTATATGATTTCTGAACTGCATGAATTTGCAAAGTGAGTTTGCAAAGTGAGTTTGCAAAGTGAGATTGCAAAGCCAGTGCGACGTGCTGATACATTTGGTACAGATAACAATAGAATAACCATTTTTCATGGTTAGAGATGGACAAAATAATACCATTTAGAACTCCTTGAGTGCTAGGATTCAGACAGTTCATTTAGTAGCTTTTAAAGCTCTATTAAAGTTTTTCTTTGTGTTGATCAAAGGTCAAGACTTGTTCTTGCCTATTGTACAGACTTATAGACTGCCCTTGGCAAGTTAACTTCACTGGGCTATGCCTTGGTTTCCAAACTATATCACGAGAACAAAGAAAAGTATCTCTCTTGTACATACTTGGGGTTAAATGCTTTTTGGTCCTAAGTAGCTATGAGCTACTTAGTCAAAAACTGCCTTACGGACAATGTCTATAAATGCTTGAGAAGACAGGCTCAAAAGCAGCATTTCAGGGAACGGAAACTAAATGCAAATGAACAGAAACTAAATTCCTTGAAAGATCTATAAGAGAAAAAACACAACAGACACATTAATTATTTAGCAAAACTCAGATGTCCATTAATGGCTACTTAGACAGCTTTTTGGCAGGAAATCCTATCTACTGTATCACTGTTGTATCCCTGTAGCTGCACATTTTTGCTTTGTTATGGTTGTGAGCCATTTCTCTTGCTCCTGTCAATGAGCGTGAGGCTCTGCTGCTCCTCGGCTCATTATGAGCGGTCTCTATTACCATACCTTCTCCAAAAGCCAGCACCCAAAAAGCCTTCCATGGACCGCTCAACAGCAAAATGAAGTCATCAACCCCAGGGAGAAAGAAGCTGCAATAGACTTTTCTTTTTTTTTTTCAGCTGTAAATCAGTGAAGCCTCATTTTATGAAAAAGCAGGATCAGATCCTCATCTCCATCAGCCAGCAAAGCTTCCTAACATGACTGAGATAAGAATCTGGCCAATAAAAACACAAAGCTTGAAGAAGTCATATTCAGTGCTCTTGGGTGCCGCCTGCAGGCTTTGAAACTGAAGTTTACTAATAACTGTTCCAAAACTACACTGAACATAGTTGTTTGTGGACTAAAAAAGGGGCTTATTACACTAAAATTCCTAGAGAAATCAAGGAGTGAAAATATGAGCTTTTTAAAAAAAACCAGTTTTGAATAAACAGAAGCCAAGATGTGCAATTTTTTTTCTCATAATGAGTTTTCGTGACGGTTTAAATCCAAAAGGTGAAATTTAATAAACAAGCCAGAGGGTCATAAACTCACGCAGATCAACCTGGGAGGAAACATGCACAGAAATTTTCCCAGATGTTGCTCTCTCACGAGGCCTCACAGACTTTTAGCCACATAAATGCCTTTGAGGATCCTCATTTCAGTCCTAAAAGGTAGACCACATATGGAGATACATAAAGTTGCTGCTATTTTCAAGCTCTTTTCTATCCTTTTTCTCTCTCTCATTTTTATAATGCTTCATGCTTCTGGACTGTAAAAATCCAGAGGCTCTGGCCTCGGTATCCACAGACCGTCTCATCAAAGGTGTGCTAACAGAGCAGGATGGCAATGTGCCACCTGGAAGCATAGGCAAGCCCCTGTTGTAACTACCTGCCCATGGCAAACGGCTCTCCTGGAGGTCTGACATTATTTGTGCCTGCCTTAACCTCTTTGTTCTCTTTTTCATGAGGCCTCAAAACAGTTTCCCAGAAGGGTCTGCATTTGTTCTGGCAGTCATCCATATTTTGCTTCCTTGCAGTCCTCTGGGTCTGAGGCGGCTGCTGCTGTCTCCCCTTCTGCTTCTGGTCCCACCACTTCCTCCCCACGTCCCGTGCTTGAAGTAAACTCAACTCATAATGACCCAGTTAAAAAAACACAGGTTATTTGTTTACAGAGCACATTACACACTCAAAGACAGTCAAAAACAGCTTTAAGGGGATGTGGGGGCCTCCTAGGTTAAGTAAAAGTCATTTCTGATATGCAGCTCACTTGGACGGCCTGAGCCTTGCTGTGGACATGGGATTTGTCCTGTGCACATCCGTGCATGGGGCTGGAGGGAACAGCAGCACCTCCTGCATCCCAACTGTGCCCGAGACCCACTGGGGATGGAGGGGCGTGGTGGGGAGTGCGACCGAGTCCTCTGCAAGGTGTATGGTCCATTTTGAGTTTTGAAGGAGGTGATAAGGGGAAGGTAAAACAGAAGGGGGAAGGAGATAAAACAGTTCCAACAATGGAAAAATTAACTTACCTCTTCTGACGATCTCAGACCCAATGTTGGATCGACCTGTGAGTGACATCGATGGCCGTTAAATTTAGCTTTCAAAATCTTATTTTCTTCATAGAGAAATAAGAAAGCTGCTCCAACCTCCCTCCATGGGAAAGATATAATCCTTTCTATAAAGAATAGTAGAAATTTTTTCAAAATATTTCCAAAGTGTTTTGCATGTTTTTCTCAAACTGATTCAAACTGAAAACACTGGTTTGGGTTTGAATTAATAGAATAATAATAAAGTCTAAAACTTAGTGTTTTACTGTTTTTTTTAATTATCTTTTTCTTGTATAAATGTTGAAGAAGAAGGAAAGGAACAAAAGGATAGAATGAGAGGAAAGATCAACAGAAATACAGACGTTATAAGTGTGTAAAATCACTGTATTCATTTGCCATCTTTTTTCCCTCAAAAAAAAAAAAAAAAGTGAAGCCTTTTGCCACTCTAAGAATTTTTCATGGAAACTGCTGAGTTATCCACGTGACTCTATTCAACTTCAAAAAAATAGTACTTCAAGAATACATTTTAACCATTGCTCATAAAATATAGTCTTTTCTCCTTTTCAATGTTTTCTCTCATATGTCAAGTCTCTACCAGAAGTTCAAGGCCTTTCTCATCAAAAAAGAAAGAGGGGAATGAGACAGAAGCGAGAGCGAGCGCTGGCGGGGGGGAGATGCAAAAAGGAAGAGGCAGGAACAGCCCTGACACAGCAGAATTGGGAACAGTTCAGTGTCCTGCTGAAAATCTCCAGTGGGAGATGGAGAAATCCATCAGTGTCCTGACTGGTCACTTGAGGTTTCTACAGCACCACAAGAACCATCAATTCAAAAGGGAGGCAGTTGCCAGGACAGGCAATTTTGCGGAGTGAGCCCAGCACTGCAAACGTGCATGAAGCAAACACAGCACCAGGCATTTCATGTGTCCGAGGCTTGCAAGGGGACGGCTACATCTATGGATTGCCAGGGAGGGGAGGGAGAGGGGGAAAGGGGTAAGAGACGGCTGCCTGGTTACTGTCATTTTGCTTTCAAATTTTAATAGGGGCCTGAGTGGTATTTAGTTTCCCTTTGAGGTCGTCTGCTGCTTCTCCTAGAAAGCAAAATACCAGCTAAGTATTTCTAAAATATTATCACTCTTCTTATTAGGAGATTTTTCTTCTGAAGGAAGAAGAACCAGATCTAAATGGCATGTAGGGAAAGCATTGTGATTGCTTTTTTCCTCTTACAGACAACCTGTAACCTGAGTGTTAACATCTGTGTGAGAACGTATGGGAGCAAAGAACAAGGATTAAAAGTCTATCTTTACAGAATGTTTCTTCATCCAGAGGATCCCAGTGTCCTCTACACCACCAGTAAGACTAGTTTCACTAGAGAGCTGTGGGCACATAGCGAGTCAAATATAGCCAAGACACCAAGTAAACAAGGTCCAAGGGACACAGAAATGTCAGGAATTTCACCAGCTTTACCAGTGAAGCTCACAAAAAAAAAATACACAAGAAATAAGGAAATAAAAACTCCCGTGTTGCTGCTACCCTGAACAACATAACGACAGCCAAGAGAAAATAGGAATAAGGCAATTAACAGACACATCATCCACTTCTGAAGCGCAGGCATCGATTGAGTGGTTCCCAGAAGGCAGTCAGATAGTATCGCTGTGTGACAGGCTTCAGGAACTGAAGTGTCCTATCTGTGTGAAACTAAAGGTGATTTTTTGAACAGAAAGCTGATTAGCAGAATAAATACAATGAGAAGGAAACAAAACTATAGTGTGCTTTTCAGAAGCAGTAAAAAGAAATATATTTTTAAAAATTGGCATTTAGGGCAAAACTGGCATTAACTTTCTTATGTATATAGCTTATTTATGATTCCTTCTGCACTATATACTTCCACAGGTCCAACAAAAGCGCACCTAAGTAGAGTAAACAGTCGAGTATAGGCTCAGCAGAGACACTCTCACACTGCACTCGAATAGAGCGTATCTCTGTGGATTAGAGCAGACTGTCTGGTGCTTGCTCCAACTGCGCTCTAACCAGATTCAAGCCGTGTCACATGGCATCTTCCCTAAACTTTTCAGCTCAGATCCCTCAAAACGGCCCAATAGCACAGGTGCAGTGCCATGGCACAGACTATATGGCACCTAGACTATAGCTCACCTGTATCAAAACCAGCTCCAACCATCACCAGAGTAGATGTGGCTGGACCCAACAAGCTGGACACACCTCTAGATTCAAATAGAGGTGGCATCTTTTCAGGCTGCCTGTAAAGGACACACAGTTTTCAGAAGTGTTTTTTTGTCCACAGCTCTAACAGAATCATAAAATCCTAGAACGATTTGGGTTGGAAGGGACCCTAAAGATCATCCAGCTCCAACCCCCCTCCCATGGGCACTGACATCTTCCAGAAGAGCAGGCTGCTCAAAGCCATGTCCAACCTGGGCTTGAACACTTCCAGGGACAGGGCATTGGTAGCCTTTCTGAGCACCCTGATCCAGTGTCTCACCTCCCTCACAGTGAAGAACATCCTCCTAATGCTTAATCTAAAACTAAGTTTAAAACTGTTTTGCTTCATCCTATCCCTATACTCCCTGATGAAGAGTCCCTCCTCATCTTTCCTGTAGGCCCCCTTTAAGTACTGGAAGGCCGTTATAGAGTCTTCCCAGAATCACACAGGGTCTGAGGCTCACAGAAGTGCAGCCCTCAAACTTCTGCCGACTCCAGCTATAGTCTCTCTCTATGCGCCTAGACATGTTCCTTTAATGTCAGTGGCAAACTCCCTTTTGCCTCAGCTTGTTACGGATTTGGTCAAGCCTGGTCTTGTTTCTTTTGAAGTCGGTAAGAAAAATCAAGTGAGGGAGAGGATAAAAATCTGTTTCCCAGTCTCAAGCTTCTTTTAAATGCCAGATTATCCTCATGTAATGCAACCTGAAGTCCTCCATTCTGACCAGTCCCACTCCTTCAGCCACTTGGTTTTATTGTCTGGAGTTTGTATCCTAGAGTCCCAGCAGCAGCAGCAAAAACAGCTGCTAACATCCTGGGAATATCTGCCTTGGAATCTCAACTACTGTGTGAAGGCACTGCGCTCCAGTTTGAGATTTGTGTTTGCAAAGGAAATCTGTCCAACAACAACACCAAGAGAGGAAAAAAAGGAGGAAAAAGGGCTTTATATAACAGAATTAACAGCGTTGTTGCAATAGTAACGTGAAGTTAACAGGCAACTTTTCCTCCCCCTTCTCTGCCCCTACCCCAACCTCCTTCCTTAACAGCAGTTTCATTTGTTTTTGTTTCCAAGCTTCTTTTACTGGCCACTCAACGCAGCCCCGCTCCCTTTGTCTAATTTGGATCTTGAACTTCCACGCAACCAACTCTTGCTGTAACTGTAAATCTTTTTATGGCCCTTCTGCCTCTGAACTGTAAAAGCAATGCCACTGTAAGCTGCCTAAATGGGTCATAAATCCACTTAGTGCACTGAATGAGGAAAAAAGTTTCTAAGGGAAAGAAAGGAGAAAAAGGCAAACTAAGGTGGCTGGAGGGACACAAGGGAAAAAAAAACAACAGAATGTATTTGCTAAATGGAACCAAAATAACAGGAGTCAAAGGGAAAATATGAATGTTGAGGGGAGAAGGATTAAATGATGCATCTTGGTGGTAAAAACAAACTGCTTCTGAAAAGTTGCCCAGTTTGTTAATGCTCAACGATTTACAGGAGGCTGTTGGTTGCCCTCCATTCCCGTTGGCATCAGTAGGACCTGGTAGCACCAGCAGAGTCTACAAGACTGCAACAGCTAAGAGACTTCTTCTTTTTTTTCCACTGGGTGGTCCAGGGATCAGTATCTGAGCCTAATTCTAGCTCTTTTGCACTGCTTGACTCCCATGTTTAGCCGTGACTCCACGATTCAGTTTATTCATCCGTAAATCAAAAATATATTCCCCTTAATTTTAAAATATTTTCAGAGCTGCTTAAGTACCACCAAGGCAGGGGCAGAACCGATTCCTGTGGCAGTCAATAGCAACAGTTTAATTTGTTTCTGTAGACACGGAGCTAGCCCCAAATGGGCAACTTTTGTTTCTGTAATTTATTGCATTTATCACCATGGTATCTGAGCTCTAAGAGTATTATCCAGATTCCACTGAATTCACCAAGTGTCTTTCCACTGCTTTCAATGAGTTTTGGATACGACCCCAAAGTCACGAAAAAACCTGAGGAATATGTCGGAGGAATGTAAGTGGGTGTGAGTTGAAACTGAGGAGTTTGGAGACTGGAGTATGCAGAACAGTAGCTATTTAAAGACTGAGTTTGCTACTGAGTGTTCCCTTTTAATAGGGTTATATAAATACATTCCCGTCTCAATATATGTGGAAAAACAGGCAGTGAGGTGAGAGTCTATTGCTTTATTTCTTATGGGAAATATTGCGCATACCTCAACCACCTCTTCCCCTTTCCTCACCCACCACCCACAGTCCCTGGAAGCCTTCGGCAGCTGTGTACAGTGTGAAGAGGCACATCCGGGAGCACTGCGAGAGTTAAAAAGTTCACAACCCTGCCTTTATAATAAAGCCCCTGTTTTCACTGCATTCTCACTTCGTCTTTAAACATTTGATCTGAGTTTTGGCACTCAACATGTTGGAATGGGAGGGGAGACTGGTTATGGCTTTTTATTATTATTATTATTATTAGTTTTTTGCTCTGCTCCCTTGAAAGGAAAAGAGGAGGGGAAAAAAAAGTGTTCTTGCTTGGCTTCTTGCAAAGACTAATTGAGTTTCACTACAGCTCCCTCGGGCCAGGTGTGTCTCCTGCAGAAAATCACTGCCAGAATGGGCACCAATTGGCACCTCAACTACCATCCCCAGGAAAAAAGGTCAGTGGCCAAAGAGGACTGAGAAGTGAAGCCCTCTCTTTTTTTCACCAATAGCATATGGACAGTGCACTGACCAATAGTTCAGGTCAGGAGATGCTGCTACTATAACTTAAAAGAATCCTATGAAAATTATGGAAATACTTGACTATGAAAAGTGGGGTCTGCACCTGGACAGTAATTATCTTTCAAAGGAAATCCATCTGGTATTTTATTGCTGATTCTCTCCATGCACTTTGTGTACAAGAACAATACAAAGGCTGAAATACCTCATATCAGGAGGCTTCCAAAAAGCTGTTTACACTCTGTCAGGGCAATAAACTACACAGAATTTTGTAATATTATCTCAATTATGGGTAACAATTGGAATACACATTTTTTTTAAAACTTTCCTAAAAACATTGGCATGGATCCTTGGAGCAAGCAAACTCCTGCAAATTCTGCCAAACTCCATGAAGCTCATATACCCAAAAAGCAGCTAAGCCTTCAGTATCTGGAAAGTTTTATAGTACAGCTGAAGTAGAAAAACATTTATTTTTGCAAATCAACACAGCTAGAGCAATCTGTCTGCACTGAAGAGTGAATCCTGTTTGCAGGTACATGCTGAAGAGTAGGACACTAATTGCATGGGGGCAGGACAGGGCAATGATGAGGGAATTCTCTGGCCAAGACAGAACCAGTTCCAAGATGAAGACTGTGTCTATGTGTTAACATCAGCCTTGAGCGGGATTTGGCCTATCTGTGTGCAAACAACCATGAAAATATATTAGAAAGAGCACATTTTAAAAGAAAAACTATATAAAGTACATGAGAATTCGGTACCAGTCTTTAAAGACCTTGGGAACTCCAACAACAGTCCTACCATAAAACCACACACAGCCAGAGCAACTTGATTACAAGGCAACCTCTCCTTTGTTGCCAATTCCAGAGATTTTATTAATTCCAGTGAATATATCACAGGTCTCAAGATGACCGGTGTTTTCATTACAGCCTTGGCCACAGTCACTAGGTGGTTGTTATGAATCCCAACTTTCATTTTTTAAAGTTTTAGCTGCCACCATTCAAAGAAACAGTATTCAAAACTATGAAAACTTAAAAGTAAGAAAGAGTGGAAAAAGTAAGCTAAATCCTATAGAAATGCAGAAGATAAATTAAAAAACATTTTTATAATAATTATTTCTTGAATTTTTAGTGACCATATTTGATGGCTAGAGTAGACGTTACTGGTTAGCAGACAGCAACGAAGTCACCTTGAATGAAAGTCATGTAACAGAACTTGGCTATAATCTACATTTGCTTTAAATTTGTGCAATCTCTAGTACAGAACCAGGAACCATCACAGATTTAGTTTGCTTTTCACTTCTGACGCTCTTTGCACATTGTGGGGGATATGAATCTGGCAAGGAGTTTGCATTTATTAGCACATATAACTTTACCAGAAATGTTTGGTCTTGCTGTTAAAGCCCAGACCTAGAACACAAGAATATGTCAGAAACTGATTGTCATTTTTAAAAGCAAGTTTAGAAACCATGTATTTCTGTTGACATACTTCACAATTAAACAAATTGCACCCAAAAAGTCGAGAAAGCAGAAACAAGACATATCCTGAAATATTCTTTTTTAAAACCTATTTCATTATTTCAAAGTCTTGGAAAACCTCACTCATGATTTCTAAATACTTGGAATTGGAAATATTGCTGCTAACTGCTCATCATCATTTCACACGGCATCACCCAGATCCAAGGATGGATTTCTGTCTCCCTAACTATATTTAAGAAAGTAGATTTATTGAAATAACTTGCAGATTCATAGTTGAGCAGCTCAAATTCAATAATAATGTTGGCACTTGGTCTCCTACCCACTCCTTCTGTGTAAATCTCACTTCAGGCATTGAAAGGCTGAGCATCCCAGGACGCTGTGGTGTATTCTCGAAGACTGAGGTATGAGAATTTGCTGTCAACCATCCCATGCGACCCTGGCTGACACAGAGAAGCCCAGGCCCCTTAGAAGAATTACATGCCAAGGAACTAGACCTTGACCTCTTCTGCTTGAATTCCCCAACTGTGGAATGGAGAAAGTAGGTCTACTAAGCCACAAATCACTAACAACTGTGTAATTAATGTAACGGAGTTCTGAGCATCACAACACCATGCTGGGAAGCAGGTATGAACTCACCTTAGGACAACTTGTGTGCATGAAGGACAAAATGCAGTGCAGAGATATTGCCTCAGGAACTTGGACTGAAGTAGGGTGCAGAAGCTCTTCATGGACTCTTACACTCCTGAGCTGGCTCCACTGCAGATCCTCTGTTAAGTCACTGCTATGTGCTGCAGCCCAGTGTGGGAATAGTGCTGCAGTAACATCATGCTGGGAAAAAAACAAACTGTAAGAGATACTGAAATATTTCAGTTTCTGAAGTTTTCAAAAAGGTAATCAGAAGTGTTACAATTCTTTCCTTAAGCAGGTGTAAAAAAACAAAACAAAACAAAAAAGGATGGAAATTTGTGCTTAGCTCTGAACTGCTACTTTATTTCTGTTTGCTTTGCTTTACTCCTCTTGCCAATGTTTAGGATGAGAACAACTTGTTTTGGGGTCAGTCTCAACTTTCTTGTTCATGTCAGTTTATTTTGGATCAAATTCCTAAATTCACATACAGAAACTCAAACAACTATTTACACCCATGCATAACCTACCCATGCTATTAAAAAGAAAAAGACTCCCCCCAGCTTGAGGAGAACCTGATGTCGACAGACTCCTCCTCTGAACTATAACCTTTGACTCGTTCTGCGGGGGAGAAGGGAGAAATGCAATCAGGTGCAGAATGCCAGGACGTCCCTCTGGGGTGACAGGCAGCCAATTTCCAAGCAACCATTAAAAGATCCATATGGAATTTCATGTTTAATATAAAGCAACAAGAAACAGGAAAACCCAACAGTGAACACATGCAGTGTGTTACTTCTGCCTGTGAGCCTGGGCCAGTGTCTGAGCCTTTCCAGGTACTCTCTACTGCACTGAGAGTGAGCTGTGGGGATGTTAGCACGCTTGGGGTGCTCTTACACTTTATTATTATTATTTTAACTAAGAAACTAGCTGCTTGGTTCATTTGAGGAGGGTATGGCTTTGAAACAGCTGTGGAAATAATCTGAAAACATGAGGGTCAGGCAGCGGAACGTTTCCAAGATTGTATGAAACATTAAGCAAGTGAACGGAAAACATTTATTTTCCCATCTCACATTTATAGTGAACTTGGATTTCTCAAGTTTGTCTTCATAACCGCATTATAACTAAAGACTAATTCTGTTTTCCTCCATATTTTTATGTAGATCAAAAAAGCTGAAATCTGGATTTCCTCCATTCTTACCAAAACGTTGTTTTCCCCACCTCTGGCATCAGCTCAGCACCCAGGAAGCCAACGTGCAGTGCCAGCGCCACTGCTAGACTATGGGGAATTGCTGCAGCCCATGGACCTCTGGAAATGAAGATGAAGTGAGGCTCAGTTGTGTGCAGCACATTGATAAGATTTTGGCCCACATTTTAGCATGACCCAATAGGTTTAAATTGCTTCATTTCTCACCCAGGCAAGAGCAAATGGGTGGTAGATGTGATATGGCTGTTCACTGGAAATCACTCCTGATTGATTTAGCCTCTCCTCCTCGGTAGTCTATGGGCTCAGTATATGGTTCGGGCACATAAATTACACAGAAAACACCTTTCATGGCTGTGTATAGTGTATATATATGTTGTCACCCCATCAGAGAAGCAGCTTTTCTGAAATATTAGCTCTGTGTATACAGGATAGAAACTATCATTTTTAGTTGCTTGACAAAAATAAAGTCACATTTCAAAATAATAATTCTGAGTTAGAATAAAGTAGAACCAAGTCACTTCGATATTTATTTTCTTTTTCAGTTAAAGAAACAAACAAACATAAAATGCTGCTGGTGGCTAAAAAAAACAAAAGAATTTTTAGGAGTTTTTTGTTTGCTTTTTAAAAAAACTAGTAAGAGCTGTGAAATTTCAAAAAAAAATCAGTACTCATTAACAAGATTTCAATAGTTTGGATTTTGCTTTTGCCTTGAAACAAAGACATTTCATTTTCATTTTAACATGTTTACAGGAAAAAAAAAAATCTACTAGCACTGCTACATTGTTATTTCTGGGGGATGAGTAACAACATATTGGAGAATTATTCATAAGAATCATTTGGGCGATTTATATACTTTCTTGTGATTGGAACAAGGACCTCATTTCAGGCTGTAGCAGTCAGTTTCTACCCACAGGCAGAAGTAGTATTGAGAACAGCCACTTAAACCTAGATTAACAACAAGACAGATTAAAATCAGGGAATGAAGCTTCAACACAAGGGGTGGGCTTGTCTCGGATTTGTGCAGCACATGACAGTGGGGTCCTGGCTCCAGACTGCATTTCCTAAGGGACGCGGCACTGCCGATTGTACAGATGCACAGGTGCAGGAACTGGTCTGCGACCAGGGTCTCCTCTCCAGACTGGCTGGAACACATGGGAGAGACAGGTTTTTGTTGTCAGAGGAAGGTTTTGAGAAGAAAAGGGAACAGGGGATTTCGCAGGCCTATGCTTTGTATTCATTAAGGGTAGGTTTTACATCAGATAAATTTGGACAAACGTGAGAGATGAGATTTTTAGATTAATGATCTGAGCATCCCAGTTTTTAAGACACGCATAACCCAGCTGGCTCTAAATAACACGTTTCAAAGTTACTTTCCATACTTAAAACTTCTAAACTACCCCAAGTGAGAACACTTCTTTCTCTCCTTACCCAAGCCAGCTCCCACTGAAGGCAACAGAGATTTTCTCTCCTCCTCACCCCAAGGTATCCTGTTTTCCCCCAGGATAGATTTACGAGTGTCCTGGTTTGATTCAGATCTATTTTAATATTTTTATGTTCCTCCACTTCTGGAATCTGCTGTGCTTGTCCCATTGCTGTAAGGTAAATAGTGCGGAACTGATGACTGCAGAAACTCTGGAGAGAGTTATCACAATAAACATCTGATAATTAATAATTACTAGCAAAACTCTGCTGTTCACTTCCGTTTGGTGAAAGAAGAAGGGAAATTTATATAATTTAAGCATAATATAATACTTCTTCAATGCAATATGAGCTCCTGCAGCGTAAAGGCAATCCTAGTAAACCACTACCAGAAATCCCCACCAGTCTTGCAGGAATCAAATCAACGCCTCCCCAATTTTCCCAACCAAAACTATGCACTCAGCAAAGCGCACCTGCCATAAATCTCAAAGCATTACCAGCTTTCAGCGAAAACTGGCAACATTACGGCTGGAGGATGATGTATGGGGATGTCACCAACTCCCTCTTTGCACACACATACCCCTTTCCCCTACTGCAGGCATTTTTTACCGGCTTCAGTGACTCAGCTGTTAAACATCTCCCAGCCCTCAAGCAGAATGACAGGAGGACAGCAGTGGATTTCTCCCTCCGTTGGCAGTGAGTGGTCAGCGGCTGATGCTTATGGGAAGGTGGAGGAGGGAGCCTGGAGCCGAGTGTAATTAACGAGACAACTGAATGGGTTATGCCTCTCTGATTTCAATTAACCTTTGAACTTTGCAGTGACAAGATCTCATGGTTACCAACTAACTTCAGCAAAAGCCAGATGTTATAACTGGTTAATCCAAGATCTCAAATAGTATAGTTGGGATTTGAGGATAGTCTCTTCTTATATCACTCAACGTTCACTGAAAGAAAAAGGAGTAACATTTCAGACTTCTTTAATACCATAGTTGTGTTGGAATTGGGGTATGATCGTTGTAAAGGAGCTGGAAACTGATTCTCTTCCCATTTCAAATCATCTCTAGAATTCATTAATGGGAGGAAAAAGAAGTCTCTTATGAGAAACAGATTAATGACATTAATAACACAGGCATTCAAAGCCTGCAAAACAGATTATACACTAATCTGTACACACACAAATAAATAAAAAAACAAACCCTTTAGTTCAAGAAAGACTGAGATAAGCAAAGAGATGACATCGGAGAATAAACCAGCCTAGTTATGTTAAGAATAGAGTTTCCCACCGTTTACTCATGGTTTAAAGAAAGCACTTTTTAGTTTTAAAATTAGCACAGACTTTGAGATTCAATACAAGAGAATCTTTTAAAATCCTATATGAACTACAAAGATTTCTAGCTTGCAAAAAAGCTACAACTGATAATTAAAATTGATCCAAAGAATGCAAATTTTTAAAATGAAAACATCTCTCGTATTTTTCTACCTTTTTAATTCGGCAGCTAGAAAGAGAAATCCTGGGTTTTTTGGCCTTTGTTTTTAATACAGTTCTATCACTTCAAATGTTGACCATTTCTGATTAGTGGAAATAGATTAAATTCTGCTATCATTTATAGGGCTGCAATGACTAAAGAGGATAAACTGTTATAATTTTGCGTATTGACTTAAATAAATTTGTTCCTAATATTTAAGCAGCTATAAATGAGAGCCAAATCTGAATTTATGACAGTAGACCATGCATTTTCATTTACCTGCAATTACAGTACCAGGTATGAGAGATACCGAAGGGTGCTAAAGCAAAACCAAAGGCTATGGTACAAACAAGATTATAAATACCAGTATATGTGACCAGACTCGTAACATGTTAAACAGATGCGCTATCCTGTAAGAAATTGCAAGACAACTTGAAGACAAAATCAGTGTGGATAATAAACCTCTCTTCACAAATGCATTAATAAAAATAGTCATTTTAAAAGAAAAAAAAAATGAAGATAGATTATAAATTCATGAAACAAATGTACTCATTGAAAAGTGTGGACTATTATCACCCACTTCTAGGATTTTGTTATGCAATTCTTCATAGTTTAAACAGCACAATTATTAAAATTATTTACAAGCCTGCAAGTTCTTAATATAATTATTTGCTGTTACGAATGAAGTAACGTTTTGTAATGTAAATCTCACAATCTAGACTGATGTCATCATGTGTTTCTCTCACAACAAATTTTTAAAGTATCTGCAGTAAATAGGAGCAAAAGGCAAAACTTCTTTAAAGCACAATATTCCACTTTTCGATACTTAACACATTTCAGTGGGTGCATTTGAGAAATTCCTTTTAGGCACCTGAAGCTGTCCATATTAGAGCAGTCTGGGGGAATGCCCTTCAATTTCATACACATCACCAGCCCTATCTAATAAAGCCTAATGCCCCAATGATAGAAGCATCTGGCTCTTCTCCCCTAATCAATAATATTCAGCAAGAGTCCCTTCTTCCAGCAGCAGCATAAATTATCAGATATATGCAAATATACTTGCTAATGTTAATTGCCAGGGCTGATTGGTGATTAATTTTTTGATTATAATCAATCATTCCACAGGAATCTTAATAAGACATTCAAGGCAATCTGCAAATTGATAATAATTAGGGATCCCAACTGGTAACGCATCCACAGCCAACTATAAAACATCCTTGTGATTGAGTGTGTTCCCAGGAACAAAGTTGCCCCCTTCTGAAGAAGAGAAAAGGGAATGATCAAAGCCTCTGGAGCCTGATGGGACTAAGCTATTGCATGTAACAGGAAGTTCCCTTTTTGCCATTTTTATGGTTACATGAATTATGGCATCCTCTAACACAACTGGCCACCTTCTTTGTGTCCCTCCTATGGTAGGAAATGAAATGGGAGTTTCATTTACATGACAATACTTTGGAAATGTCCCATTTCACAGCCTTTCAGCTCAGGAACTTAATTGATTTGCAGGAGCACAAGATCCCAAAGAACCCAACCTCTGCCAAGCCAGGAACACCTCTCAGAGCAGTTCAGCCAGACGGTGTGATACAACAAGAATTTCAGGCCATGCAAATTTTAAAAGGGTTAAACAGGAGATTTGTGTGATACCTTTTTTTCCTAGTGCAGACCAGACAATAGCATTACATTTCTAGCAATAGCTAGAAGAGAAATGCTTTTCCTGTGTGACACTTGTTTGTATACTTTGGGGAGAAAGTTCAGACTTCGCTGCTGTAAATACAGCAGCTCAAATTGTAACACGATTAATAATATTATTTAATAATGAGTTTTCTTGAAAAGATAAATATCTTCATAAAACATTTTAAACCCAAACATTATTGCTGTATAGGAACCAGAAAGTACAAGTAACTGGAAGAAGATAAAAAGTTTTCCAAACAAGACAAAACCATGGCTCCCTAAACACCTGCTAGGAAGAGCTAAACAGTCACTGCCAGCTGTCAAAAATGAGTGACATGCAGAAAGTGAGGAGTACAGAGAAAAGTAAATTAAAAGCACATTGTATCTCAGTACTAGCCTGTCATGTTCAACTAACATCCAAGCTTTTGAAATACTTGTCTTCATGGCCTAATTCAGATGTGCACAAAATATTCCTTTTCACTTGTCAAGAATGGTGTAAAGGAGTTTGAATATAAAGGAAAATAAATCCCTGAGGTCTACAATTCTTTCAGTTCTTTCATTGTTGCCAAATGTACCATTTTATGATGAGGTCCGAGGTATTTGCTCTTTCATTTGAAGAATTTGCAGTTAGTACAGTGCAAGTAGCTCAGCTTTTGTTTTTATTAAAAGGACAGAGCAGAATTAGCCCCTACTTTTATGTTAAATTTTCTGAAGAGAAGTTAGGTTTCAGTTGAATATTGTTGTGCAGAGGAAGTATCTTCTTCCTGAACATGTCATCAACAAAAAACTGAAACATGATTCAAACAGTCCAGCTCTAGGTGCAAGCTTTTCTACAAATGGGAAAATATTTTCTTTTCCTCCCAACAGTTAATAAGAAAAAAAAACAAACCAAAGACTAAAGTAGTGTACGCTTTCTTTTCTTCCTATATAGCGAACAAGAAATTCTTTAAAATGACACATGTATACACAAAGTTTTCAATTATAAAATGGCTTTTAACCAGGCATTTTTAAAAGCCTAGCTTCATTCTTTGCTTAATCTCATTCTTAGACAGTTTCAAGAATTTTAAACACTTACAGAGGAAATTTAGTGGCCACAGCAAGCATGGAGTGTCACACGGAGTGAACACAAATATGTACCTTAGACAAAACCAGCCCAATTCTTTTCTAGTTGTCCCAGATCAAGAACAACTCCTCTATTGTAAGGGGAGCAACTCTATTGATAAACTGCTGTCTTCAATAAACAAATTGGATCTATGCTTTCAAGTTAAAATTCCATTAATATATTTTCTTCATTCTGCACGCTTTCTTAAACCAAAGAAATTAAGAAATGTTTCAGTTGTCTTTGCAGCTGAGATTCCTCACTGCTCCCTTTATAAATCTTGCTCAGGAAAACTGAAACGCTAACACATTTCTTGGATTTGGTCTGTCATTCCTCTCTAGCTCCTTGCACTTTTACAATTCACAAGGTCATGAGTACAAAATGTGCTTGTTAACTTACACAAGAATAAAGCTGTCAGATAGGCTGAGGCCTCCTTGTGTACCAGTTTAGTGAAATATGATTATCCAAGTTGTAAAATGGATAAACCTATTAAATTAATAAATCTGCTGCCCTGTAGCCTACTGCTGATGTCATTGCCTTACCTACAAGGCACCTCTTCTTAAATTAATACTTGATAAAGGAATAAATCTTTTAAAGGCATAGACTAAAGCTTTACATTGAAGAGTTCTCTTTTGTGTTACAAATTTTAAGTATTTTTTACTGCAATGGATGTAACTGAGAGAAAATGAATTCCACAAAAAAAAAAAAAAAAAAAAGAAAAACGTTATTATCCAGTTAACACTGTAGGCTGCTTCTTATCTGTACACAACCAATCACTTTCCTGTTTCTTTTTTTATTCTAATGTGTGAGTGGATTTTAGTGCTCATGAAAGTGAAGGATAATTAGTAGGGTAGTGGATAAAGTGGAAGGGCACCGCTTATCAAAGACGGACTGGGTCAGCTACACATGGGCAAAAGAAATCATGATTCACTTCTTTCAGCTGCTTTGATTTATTTCTCTAAAGGTCCAACAATGAAGTTTCACATCAGAGGAGAGAGAAGGGAAAAGAATTTCAAAGGGTTCGTCCTTCTTGACTTTTTGGAAAGCCTTTAGCATATTGTGTTTTCCAGAGTACAATATTGCTGTGCCTTATTATTACTAATAATCTATGAACACAGACATCCTCACAGAAACAAAAATGCGCTCTGCAAGGCACTGACCAAATACATGGCAAGACAAAATCTCTGCCCCTAAGATCTTACAGTCTAAATTATAAAAATCAGAAAGTGGTAGGGAAACGAGTACAGACGTATGAAAGGAGTTGCTGTAAGATCACACGGCAAACAACCAGCAAAAACATGACACAAACCCCCCAGATTTCTTAGATCCACACCAGTACGCACAGCTAAACTTATACTTCAATAATGCTAAAAATGAGACAAAAATAAAATCCCATCTCATCCAAGGGGATCCAACAGCATGCTCAAAACTCAAAAGTGAATTTGTAAAAGGAAACAGGAAATGAAAACTAAAGAGGGTTGACATGATTACAGGGTGTTAATAAGAAAAGACATAAGCCAGGGGCCTTGATGTACAACTAGACAACAAGAGGTTACATTTGGAGTCAGGGCTATGCTAATTTGCAAACTCGGGTCCATTTCATTAAGTGAGCTGAGAGACAGGCTGTCTCAGTCCAGCAGAGCGGGATCTCATTATCCATGTAGGGAGCAAGAGATAAGAATCTTTTAATAATTGCTGGGAATTTTTTTTTATGATGATATGGAATGCCAATTTATGCCTCTCCACTCAATGTGGATAAAAACCAGCCTCCTTCACAGTTCAAATCAGCCACCCTCCTGGCTGTGGCCATTAGCACAGGGAGGGAAAGCAGAGACTAATATGTTTGCCTGAGAGACCAATGCTGCAAAACTCCTTTAAATGCACTTCATAGTGGAAACATGTTTGTTTACAGTGGATGAAAAAATTTGCCAGTCCTTTTTACCTAGTTATTAATAGGCACAGCTGTACGATTTAGGGCCCAATTCAAACCCCAGTACAGTCAATGGGCAAGACTCCCATTGACAAGTAGCTTTTGGATCAAATCCTTTACTAATTTCTTGTTAGGGAATGGTTCTGAACTGACACCTTTGGAAAAAGCTACGGAATGTATATTACTTTGGCAAAAGCATTGTTCACGCTCCCTTCTTGTCCCTCTCTCCAAAATACACCCACTGCAGCCAAGAGAAAGGAGTTTTCTAGAAGTCAGAGGTTTGTACAATTATTCCCTTCCCTGCAGTAAGTACCCCATCTACTTTGAGGTACAGATTTTGTGATAGGGATAAGCTTAGTCTATAAGGGACTGATTTTGAGAGACTTGTATCTCTCACATGACCATGTCAAACACAATTCTGGCTTCCTCTAAAAGCAGGGGTGAAGTTAGACAAGGTGTCATGCTAATGTTTTACTGCATAATATTTGCTAAAGGCTGAAATACAGACACAATAACTTACCAAAATCACACTTTAGGAGTAAAGCTTTCCCTCTGCTCAACCTTATGCTTCAAGGAAAGGAGAAAGCAAAACTGTTTCCACAGCCAAATCTGCTCATTTGCTTGAAGTCCCTGGGTTGTACTGTACATTAGTATTGGAAAACACTGTTCAGGGAACTCCGAAGCTGTGCTTATCTCTACAGCTGGCTGCAGGATTTGTTTTTATGCATCAGGTCAGCCTAAGAACTATGTACAACTTATCTATCTCCTCATCAGGAACAAAATTATAAGGCTCTCTTCAGCTGCCTTTGCCTCTTTGCCCAGTTTCTAGCTGTTCATGAACAGTCTCTAATTTTCCATATACTCATGTAACTACTTGAAATGATCTGGCCAGTATCTTTTGTGAAATGCACTCCCAGTCTCCACCCTGCAGACAAGATGGAGAAAGGAGAATTGGCAAAATGGAAGTAGGCTTTTCTGGATAAAAAAGTTAATTTTTTTGGCTCCTAAATTAGAAGGCATCAACTTAGGAATCAGCTATACGGGCACGGACGGTACTCTAGGATTACAGAAGTGCCTTTTGAGAGCGTTTTCTAATATTTACATTTAAGAAAAAAAGTCTCCACAGAAACTCCTGCCTGCAAATCTGTTCCTTGGAGCAATCCTGGGAAGCAAAGTCTGTGTGCCCCTTAGCAAGCAGAGCTCCGAGCAGTGTAGTGACGTTTGGCACAGTGCAGACACAGCCCAAAACTGTGACTCAGTCCACTGGATCAGGAACAGGAATGACTGGAGGGAAGGAAGCGCAGTGTAAGTATGCTCATAAGAACAAGGCTGGTGGGGGGGAAGTCCAAGACACTGAAAAGGAAGAGAAGCAGAGGGCAGGAGCGGCTCCAAAGAGCAGCCATTTCCTGCCCAGAGACTGTGTGGCTATACTGGGACAGCTCTCGAGAAATGTTGAGAGAACAGAAGGTATTCTCACCCTGACCAGATATTGGTACAGCCCCTCCTGTTCCTCACAGCTGGAAGAAAAGTGCACGAGGTTTATACCTAACACCTACTCACATCCATACTGAAGCAGGGGTCAGACACATACAACAGTAAGCAAAGCTGTTCAGTCCTCCTCTAAATGACCAGTGCTCGCATTGAGGAGTGAGAGACTCGTACTAATGAATGTCACTTCTTGGGCTGATGCTGAACAGGTTTCTCTTCAGAAGCAGTTGATTCTACGGAAAGGAGAGACAAAATGAAGCGGATGGCAGAAGGAAGGCTCAGATGAACCAGGTCCCAGGAGGGACCTTGAGATTTGCAAGCTGGGGGCATGGCACAGGCTGCTGCTTTTCAGGAGCATAAAGGGATAAGCCACATGCCTGTTCTTAACACTGCAAGGACAGTACTTCAAATTGTCCTCCTTGTAAAGTTCTGATAGATGTTACCATCTCCATTTTCTAGTCTTCCCTCCCCCTTCACCACCACCACTATCCTACCCCTCAGAAATGGGAAGAAATGTGAACAAAGGCTGAAGTAGATCGCCTCAACCCAATATTAAATACTTCCAACGGAGCTTAGATTAGACCAGCGTTCTCAAACGTCTGGATGTTGTTTGCAAACACCCAGAGATTCTGCAACTGATGGTCCTGATCACTGGGAAGGGAAGGGTCAAACATCATCCCTGTGCTTACAAAATGTCTTTTGAGCTCTTGGTATCTGAAGATTTCCACTATAAAGCGATGTATGCAGTCCTCTCTTGTTAATGCTTCTTAACTAAATAGAAAAGTGTCTGTATTAACAATGTTACATGAGCTTCTCTTACTGTACACTTCAAACCAGAGTTGAAGTCCCCACATAACATAGTTTCAGGTTTTAAGCACAATTCAGTCAATGCTCATCAAGCCAACAGGCAAATTCTATCCCATTTGTAGCTTTGGGCTCCCCACATCTATGCAATTGCTCTATTGCACCACATTCAATCCAGACAGCTGTGGGATGACGTACATCCCACAAAGCCTTCACTTTTCAAAGTTTCCCTGTCTCCCAGTCCTCCTAGTGAAGGATATTCCAAGCTTTGCTTTCTAATCAAAGACCTCATCGTTTTAAAACATATGGTGATCTCTTCAACTGGATAAGTGATGTCCACTAGGGGCTTGTATGAGACCACTAAATTTACTTTGGCTTTTGAATCAAGACACCAAATTTTAGCCTGGATATTTAAAGATTAAAAATTAAAATTCAACATCTGACACTCCTGAGGTATCATGCTGGCTGCTGTGCTCTCTTCTCTCTTCTGTCCACAGGTTCTTCTTGTCACATGAGGAAACATCTATCCAGTCTGAATTTTTTTGCAGTGTATCAAGATAAAAGTCCAGCTGTAATAGAATTAGAATTTAGTGGGCTAATAGGCTCCAGATTTTTCAAACCTATTTTCTATTAAAATGAGCTCGCTCGCTCTCTGCTTATTTCTCATAACTACAATACGAATTTAAGGTACTGTAAAATTAATAGAACACTGACTCTAGAGACTGAAGTCTCCTACACAGGCAGACAGACAGCCTGTCCCTGCTGGTGCCCTCCAGCTGTGACTGTAACCCCACACATGATAACAACTGGTTTACCTCTAGACAAACTCATTTATTGACCCTTTAAGATGAATGTTAAAAGACCAATTGAAGCTAATAATGTGTAATTATTGTGAAGATAATAACATGTAGCTTTTTGTGAGCTGGATCCTTGACCATACAGAACAGACTTTAAATTACTCACGTCACTACATGCCATAAAAAAAGTTGTGGAAAAATCACCCTCTACTGCTGGTTTTATATATATAAATATATGCACAAAGGGAGATTTGCAAGCTGGACAGTGCAGATATAAAGCTACCTTTAGCCTATGCTGATGTAGTTTGATTTCATGGTTTTGGAGGTTTTGGTAAACATGAGTAGTAAGATCAATCGTCATTTTCCCCTTTTCTTGCAAGCTACCGCAGGTGAAGGCACACCAGTCCTGGCCTTATGGCCTGATGCTTATGTTCAAGCAGGGCAGGGCAGACTGGACCACAGTGTGGAGACCTCATAGCCCACAGCCCCACGGCCCTGAGATGTTACAAAGGATTTTAGAGAGCTATGCTATCTGCAAGTTCTCACTCCAGCTGTTAATTCAGCAATGACAGTGCTGAGAGGACAGGCCAGGGGAGCCACAGCCATGGCTTGGTGTCTATCAGGAAGGATTTCTGCCCTCTGGCTCACCTGTGTTCTGCATCCAGATCCACTTCAGAAAAAATCTTCTGTTTTCTCTGCCCTCTTTTCATAAATAGATGTGGTTGCAGCTGGAAAGCAGCGGCTGTGTGCTATAAATGCAAGACAAAGAGAAGATGAAAAGGAGGCTCCTGGTTATGTCCAGCCACACACCTGAGATATGGAAAAGTAAAGCAGAGATTTAAGTCACGCACACATTTGCTCAAGTGTAGGATGTGATATAATTATAGTCAATTAAATAATTTTTCCTGAGATGCTTTTTAAAAATCAAGTTGTTATCTGTTCATCAGACTGTCAGTAAACACATCTCTTACATACATGCTTAACTCCTGCTTAGGTTACATTACTCATACACAAACCTTATAGTAATTACTGACATCTCTATCAGTTCCTAGCTTTTCAAAATGCCTGTTAATAAACAAACTGAGGGAAATTTTCCTTCACCCATTTTAGATTAAGTCATGCAGGTTGGTTTATTTGGTTGGTTTTTTTACTTACTGCTTCTATATTGACATACATCTTCTAGAGCTGGGTATGAAGTTCCTACGACCCCAGTCCCGGTAACGTCCATTTAGGCCAGCACCTTCGGGCAAAGGGACAGATCTCCAAGAATGGAGAAGTTCAACTTTAGCAAAGCAAAACTTGTGCTTTATAAGTGTCCATTAGAACCTGATTACTTACACTTCACAGACACAGGTATATAGACATGTTCATTTTGGTTCATAAACGTACTAAAGTTTGCTGATATATACAAGCAAGTTGTGTTCTCCTCCATCCCTCTGACATCAGTGATGGATGAGGGAGTATACAGGAAGAGCCAACAGGTCAGTTCATGGCTCCGGGACTGGTTTCGTTGACAGGGCTTTGGATTTTTCGATCACAGCTCAGTACACGAGGCACCAGAGCTGAGAGCAGCTAATGGGACGCACTTGTCCCAGAGGGGAAAAAGGATTCTGGGGCAGAAGTTGGCAGGGCTCATTGATAGGGCTTTAAACTAGATTTGAAGGGGGAAGGGGTCAATACATTCATACTTGCCTGTGACGAACAGTGGGGCAGAACATCAGGAGCAGAAGGATGGAGTCCTACTAAGGACTCTCAACTAGTTGCCCTGAGGCAAGCCAGGGACGATGCACCGGGACACCCCAAAGGGAATCCAGGAGGATTTGCACAAGAGGGTGACAGGGCCAGTCCAGCTGAAGTGCCTCTATGCAAATGCACGGGGCTTGGGCAATAAACAGGNGATGACAACTTCCTCCTCCAAATGGTAGAGGAACCAACAAGAAAATGTGCTATGCTGGACCTTGTTCTCACCAACAGGGAAGGGCTGGTGGTCAACGTGAGGCTCAGGGATAATCTTCGCTGCAGTGACCATTAAGCAGTAGAATTTAAGAACCTCAAAGCAACTAGGAGGACATATTCCAAGCTTACGACACTGGATTTTAAGCATGCAGACTTTGATTGCTTCAGGGATCTGCTGGCCAAAGTGCTGAGGGACAAAGCCCTAGAGGGAGGGGGGGCCCAGGACAGCTGGTCAGTATTCAAGGATCACTTTCTCCGTGACCAGGAGCAAAGTATACCGACAGAAGAAGGCAGGAAAAAGTGCTAGGAGACCTTCCTGGATAAGCAAGG
>VWZK01006127.1:0-25750 GCA_013396935.1 Baryphthengus martii
TAATTAACATTTTTGTATCATAGCAGCATCACATGGATAAGCCATCATTTTCCACATAGGAATTGGACATGAACAAAAAATTAAATGTTATCATTCAATTTCATTGTAAGATCTTAATTCATTGTACAAACTGCTTATTTTTGTAACACACTGCTAGTGAGACAGAAAACTTTATTTTATATTTTTAAAAATACAGGGGCTCATCATTTGTCTGTGAGTGTCTAAGTACAGGCTGATAGGATTATTTAACAAAAAGTCCTTTTCGGGACATATTTGGAGGTGGCAAATTTAACTAACTCATCAAAAGACATATAAGATCCAATGAAGCAATTAGAAAGCTCTAACTGAGAATTAGTTGCAAGCTTGGTTAATATTAAGAATTGCTACTATGAAATCTATGTTGTACTGTTATGTTTCTGCCATCATTTACTTGTTGTGTTCTGTGATTTATCTGTGTGAATGGAAATGTGATTTGAAGTTGTTTGTTAAAAATAATCCAAGTCATTAAAAAATAATATGTATATATGTAAACTCTTGGACACAGAGTGAAACTTTTCCTTTAATGTATTGTTTGTTAAAGGAGGAAAAACAAAAAAGCTGAATGTATTCTTTCTATAGAGTTTTCTGAAAAAATATAAAATTATCTATGCCTTTTTGCATGTAGACATTCTTCTTTCAGTCCGTTGGTTTTTAGCTCTCCAGAGTTTTTATCTTATCTTTTTGGAATTTATGTAAAATAAGCCTGGCCTCTTTCTAAGCCTTTATTTTGTTTGGTCATACAAGCCAAGCCAATCTCCTCTCCTTTCTCCTGGTAATCCTCATAGCCCTCTTCTGCATTCATTCCTGTAATACTTAGTATGAATTTAGGTGAATCTTTCAGGAATATGAGTGACTATATGGCACATTGTATTTTGAAGGCTATGTGACAGATATGCCTTTATGTTAATGCCCTAGAATATCTCTCCTGATGTATTTCAGGGTTTGTGTTTGTACATTTTACAGTTTGTTCCTTTATAACATTTCAATGAACAGACATACAGTCAGTGGAAACCTGTCCAATTCATCATGCTTATTGCTTGTTTTCCAGTCTGCATGAGAAAGGACTTGTTGACATTGGGAAAGTCATTGTAAAATAAAAATGCTGTGAATACAAAGCTCAGGAGATCTTTGAACATACTAGCTAAATTATGAAACTCTCAGAACTGATTTTAGGTGGCATTTTTCTCCTGGTAAATAATACTAAAAGAAACAGAAAACTTCAGAAATACTTGCAGAAAGTAAAAAATATTTTGTTTCTATTTTAACAGTGAATGATTGCAAAGCAAACAATATGTTTGTTTAGCATACTATAGAAAGAAGATGTTTTAGAGCATCTGGCTTGTGAAAAGCTGAGAACAGAGGAGCTGGTAAATTCAAAATATACAAAAATAGAAGTCAATATATACAAAACCCAAATAAAGAGAAACTGTGAAAGGGCAGTAGGCCATTGGCTTTTATACTACACCTACTTATGCAGAACAGTAATTTAAGACTATATAGGCTTTATAATCTAGAGCGAGTCCAGCTTTTTTTTAAGCAATATATATTACAATGAAAATAAAGTTTAAACATGCACCAGTTACTTACTTGTAATAGTGTGAAAAATAGTGCAGGGGTTTTGAAATGGTGTAGGGAATGTGTTTAAGTATATGTGCCTGTGTGTGTGAAAAGGGGTCAAATTCATTACTCTAAGAACAACTGGTCGTTCAGTGATTCATAAACCACAGGAATTTACTGGCAATTCAGACACATAAAAGACTCTGGTCCTCCTTATACTATTTACTATTTTGAAGTTGCAACTGTTCCAATAATGTTTTAAAGAGGTGCCTCATGGAAACTCAGAAAAATTGAGAAAAGTTTCAAATCGTTCAATACAAAAAAGAAATGCAAATATCAATTTGTCTAATATTTCATATTTAAAAAGTCTTACTATTGTTAGTGAGCCTCTTGATTTTTTGAAAGCTTAGCTAATTTCTTACCCAGATTTTAAGTTTAATAATCCTGTCTGACCATTAAGGGGAATGCAAAGTTTAAAAAACCCCTTTGGTGGATATGCATGGATAGTTATAGGTAGTGAGGAAAAGGATATAGAGAATTTCTTGTTCTTTGTTCTTAGAAAATTTACTGTCTTTTCAGAACATTCAGTAAGCTTCACATGTGAAATGATAGGAACCTATCTGACAGGTCCTTCTCCAAAGTCATTGGTCTAAAGAGCACCTCAGCTTTCTGACTGCATCAGATGTTATTCTTCTATTTTAAAAACTAAAATGTTTTCTGTAGCATATTATTTTTCTTTGATTTTTTTTCCTTTTTTTTTTTAACCAGGAAGCCTCTTTATTTCTTCACATCTTTGAGTACTTTCCAATCTTTACATGATCTTTCTTTTATTGTAACACTGTATACTTTAAGAAGCTGTTCTTTGGAGATGTTAAATAGCTGCAGCTCTCAGGGATTTCTGCTAAAGAAAGAATATTGTAGACGTATATCTAATGTGTTCTTTCTGTCATTGTTTTGGGAGGGAGAATTGCTGTGAAGACAGTTAAATTACTCTTCATATGTAAAAGCTTTATTATAAAAGAATTACCAAATGCTTTTAAGGCTTTCTAGTGTATCAGTGAGTATGATGAATGTATTTTATGGACATTTGTGAAAGTTTTAAATTTCCAAGTCACATCCATTTTGGAGAGATGCTTTTGCGTACCGAAAATTGTAAGTTCTGAGATTTCCTGGCCACTTTTTGAAATGGCTTCATTATGGGAAAACCAGACAAGTAGGTGAGCCTTGTCAGTGTGATCTGAGCAAGCAACATGGTAAATTTTCTCCAGGATTTAACCTTGTAAAAATTAAATATCTACTCTAAGCTATTCTGATATGCTTCCTACTTGAAGCTCTCTTCTTCCTAACGCTTCTCACAGATTGTCTGATTGTTTTTTAATCCATGCAGATTCAGACCTCCAAGCCAAACAGTGGATTGTTTGGCTCTTTTAATTGTCAGTCTGTGTCCCAGTCATCTCCAAGGCTTCCCCATTTTAGTATCTTACAGATGAATTGTCTAATGTAATTCCTAATTCAAATGTTAGACTTTTTTGTTGCCAAATTGTGAATAAAGAAAAATATATATGAACTGACAAATATGGTTAGTGTGAGTGTGAAAGTACATTGCACTCGTCAATGTACCATCAACTTAGGAGTGGAACAAAACAAACCTACTTTCGTGATTATATGAAAAATGCATATATCATTCAGTTTCCAGATTCAGTATCATATGTTGTTATGTTTTGTTCATATGTATTGAGGCTACTGACATATGACTTTCATACTAAGTTTCACGATTAGGTTCCAGGACTCTTAGGGCTAATATATGTGAACATTGAATAAGTAGTTTTGTAAATCCTAGAACATATGAGACCTAATTCCCTTACTTTATTACCTGGTGTTCACAATGCAACCAACATCATCTGTGATTCTGACCGTTCTATGATTCTATGATCACTGAGTTCATATTGAGGAGGAAAGGAGTAGTAAATAGGAGAAACAGGATAGTGTGGGATTTGTTTCATGTTCGTAAAACATGTGATATAATATATTAGGTATCTCCTAGAGATATCTTAGTGAGAAATTATTACAATTGCAGATTATTTAGAAAACCGGGTAATTCTTCCCCAAGGGCTTGCTATCTAGCATATAGCACTTTATAGACAGATGAGACAGACAATTTAGACTGAGGTGAAGAACAGTGTGTTTGAACAATTTTTAGCCAGCAATAAAAATCACAATATATTTCTTCTTGCCAGTATCAGGTTGTAGTTAATTAATTTGTTCTGGTATTTACTTTCTTAGGTATCTATTTCACAATGCACATTTTACAACTTCATGGTAAGTGGAAAACTAGAAAACATGGACCTTAGTGCAGATAAGAGTTATCAAGGTCTCTCTAAAGATATTTAAATTATCTGTTCACAATGTACTTGTAGTTCAGGAATGACAGTTAAACCATAGAAAAGGAATGCCTAAGGCAGACTGAGTTCAGTTAAGTTTTTGAAGCAAAAGTTTGAATTTCTACTTAATGTCATCAGATAGAAGTGTAAAACAGGGTTTAAATTGAGTAATTAATACTATAAAAATCATCATCTCCAAAGGTCTCTTTTTTTTTTTTTCCTGAGCTAGTCCTGCACACATTAAAATTGATTCCCCTACCATCTCCACCTCCTCTCAAGGAGAAGTTAAGGTACAAATGCTTACTGAACCCTTAGGGTTCAATTCACCTGTAACGTAGCTATGACCTTCTGTGCTGAGCAAGTCTATAAAAAAGCAGCAGGTGGTGTCTCCATGGCAGTTTGACCTATTCAGCTGCAAGGTTACTTGGGATGCAAAGTACGCTTTTCTTACACTGAGGCAGGGTAATCTGGTCCTGAGGAGAGGAAAGGCAAAACAGAACTGCGTTGTAGGAAACAAAAGAAACAGAGGTTTTACAGATGCTATTGAAGGAAACTCCATTAAATTATTCAATAGAATAAACGTAAGCTGGCATATCTCTTCTGTACACAGTAAAAAAATATATTGCCCTAGTTTTTAAAGAAGGATATGTAAATTTATAGCTCTGCATAGATAACTACTACCAGATAAGGAATAAGGGTGAAACATCACTTACAACTATGACATTTAATGGGCCTGATCTAAAATATACAAAAACTAAGAGGATTTTCTTTGTTCATTTACTGGACTTTTGCTATGGAAAACTTGCCTGTTTGAAGTGCAGTGACGGTGCCATAATGTAACACTAGAGAAATAGGTCCAAAGCAGCTCTTCTTAAACTGTCTTTGTAGTAGTGAGTCATTGTCATCCAAACAATTTAAAATAAAAAGGGCCCTGCAGGAGCGAAGATGTACCCTGTAGTTTGAATACTTTGCATTCAATGTTCTGCCTAACATGTATTGTAAAAAGCAACACAAAATATCTCATACAGATTTTTTAGGTGGATTTGTCACTGGCTGTATAAATACAGTAACTACACAGTCATATGGCCTCGTTATTAACAAAAGTTTTACACTTCATCGCTTAATGGAACTTTACACAGTTAAATCATTTTATATTTAATTGTTATAAATTATAGTTTTCAAATAATGAGGAAATCTTCTGTTGTTATCTTTTTTTCCCAGAGTTCCCTTTTTATACCCTGTACTTTTCTCAGATAGATTATGATTCTTGCAGAAGATTTTGAACTTTATTGTCATATCTTACCCATTCCAACTTATCTCACTGAAAATAAGGATAAATATCTGGACCAGATTAATTTTGGCACATTATTAATGCCTGAGCTGCTAGAATCACAGGATTTATATTTTTTTTACAGAACATCAGTATTCTAGTCCTAGCAGAGCTTCCTGCTCTGAGGGGAAAAAAAGCAAAATAAACAATATTACAAAGATAAGGAACTGGTTATAGTGATGCAGTTGCTGTGGACAGAGGAAGAAGATCAGAGAAGTATCTTTGTTTGATCATTGTGGCTATTTTTACATAATCACAATCACTTTACTTTCTTAATGTGTTTTATTTGCTGTTTACATGTCAAGTAGCAGAATATAGTATCACTAAAAATACAGGAAAAGAGAGTGACATAAGGAGGATGTATTTTTAAGAAACCTTTAAAATCAACACCACTGCTCCTAAACAAAACTGAAGTAGTGAGGATTCTTTTCCCTAAAAAAAAAACAAAGTAATTTTAACTAAATTACGGAAAATTCAAATTATGTTGCTCCACTTAGGTGATTATATCCAACTTATAGCAAGGAAGAAATCTTGTAAAATAAACCAAAGCAATTTCTTACAGTTATATTAATTTACAAGCTTACTTATTATTGTTATTATTATTATTTGGTAGTACTCACAGATTTCTGAAGTATAGTTTCATTATGAGAAAATATTTTCTTTACATGAAAATGTTTTAAATGCAAGAAAGTTGCATTATGTGGCTTTTTGATATTTCTGGCTATAGATTAGACCTAGTATATGAAACATATTTAAAACAAACAAACAAACCAACCTAAAAAAAAAAAAACAAAAAAAACTTTCAAGCTTCATTTGGAAGCTGTGGAACTTCTCATGAGGAAATCTTGCAGCACTAAGATCACTGCCAAAGCCGATGGGTTCTACATTCCGCTTTGCTGAGATGTGAAGAATCAATATACTTCTAGGTCAGCTCTCTTTTAGTAAAAGGACAAGTGGAAAAGAAGTGAGAAAAAACAGCGACAGAAGGCATGAATTGACCAGTCAAATACATAGAATCTAAGGTTTCATTTATTTTTTTCAGAAAGTCCATGTACTTACCTTAGCTGAAATCATACATTTCTAAATATGCCATTTGGTGAATCTTTCTGAGTAAAATATTTAAGATAGTGGTATGCAGTAAGATAACACTTTCTAATTAAGTATCATTCTTTCACATTATTTTATTAAATGTTAAGATATTTTAAACTCAAAAATGCTACCTAAGGTCCTTAAAAAACAACAGTGAGGTTCCTTCCTCTCAGTAATTAGCACCACAGTGTGAAATGCTTCCCAAACTGGATATTATACTGCTAAAACTTTGCCATAAGTCTATGTATGCTAAACCAGTATGTCTTCATACTGACTAGAACCTAGACTTTCCTATCACTTATTCTTCTGCAGTGTAAAATCTTAAATGTTTGTCTGCTGAGAGGTTTTTTTTTCTGCTATTAGATGTGATTTTTAGGCAAGTATTGTTAGCTTGTTGAAAGGAAACTGCCGTTGATATACAAAACTTTAATAGAGGACTAGCACAGGGTAACTTCGTACCAAGGTGGATGCATTGCCTTGACAAAGACATGTATTCTGATAAGGTCTATCAAGTTTTGTCCATATGCACATAGCAACTAATCAAGATTAACACTTAGGTAGCTATAAAAGGTAGTCACCATTGAAGAACAGAGAATTATATGACCTGCAAGCTCCACTTGAGTGTAAAATATGCTAAATTACAGGTAGGAATGTTGGTTAAAAAGGGTGAACAATCAGATAACCTTTCATCAGCAATAAATGAACTTATAAAGATTCTAGCTTCAGCAAATGTATCAGTATCTTTTTAGGTTAGTCATCATTTCCTTAAGCTTGCTGGGCATGAAACCCAAGTCCTCAATCATTGGAAGTTCCTGACACATAAATCTAGATAAGGAGACCTAGACACTTGCAGGAACTTTACAGGGATTTTTCTTGCTTCTGAGCAGGAATTCTGGTAGACCTTTTTGAAGATGTTCCATTAGTTGTGTTCCAGGAAAACTGTACAGTTCTGTGTACGCTGATGTTTTTGTTGAGCCATTATCTTCAAAAAGGAAGGTCAAGGCAAATAAGACTGCCTTCAGTCTAAGTTTGGGGAAGAGTGGCTGGAAAACTGCCCATCAGAAAGGAACCTGTGGGTACGGATCTACAATCAGCTGAATATAATCCAGCAGTGTGCCTCGGTGACCAAACAGCATCCCGGCTTGTGTCAGAAATAGTGTGGCCAGTAGGACTAGGGAAATTATTGTCACCCCTGTATCTGACACTGGTGAGGCCATGCCTTGAGTATTGTGTTCAGTTTGGGGCACTCAATACAAAAAAAAGACATCTAAGTGCTGGAGCAAGTCCAAAGAAGGGCAGCTAAGCTGGTAAAGTGTCTGGAGAACAAGTCTTATGAGGAGCATCTGAGAGAATTGGGGCTGTTTAGTCTGAAGAAAGGGAGGCTGAGGGGAGACCTTATTGCTCTCTACAACTGCCTGAAAGGAGGTTGTAGCAAGGTGGAGATTGGTCTCTTCTCTCAAGTAACAAGTGATAGAACAAGAAGAAATGTCCTCAACTTGCACCAGGAAAGGTTTAGGTTGGACATTAGGAAGAAGTTTTTTACCAAAACTATAGTCAAAATCTGGAACAGGCTGTCCAGGACACTGGCTGAATCACCATCCCTGGCCATGTTTAAAAATCATGTAGATGTGGTGCCTAGGGACATGGTTTAGCAGTGGACATGTAGACTAGGATTAATGGTCGGATTCAATGGTCTTGAAGGTCTTATCCAACCAAGATGATTCTATGATTTTAAGGATAGGAGAAAGTTGTGCTTTGTAGGGAAGGGGGTGGTGGAAAGTTTCTAATAGAAGAGTAGGAGGAGGTATTCACTAGAAAGGAAGATTTATTCCATGAATAGGCAGGGAATTATTGAAAATGTTTGAAAATAAACTAGTTGTTTGGCCTATACAGATTATGGCTATTGGCCTTGTGCTGTCAAAGCAGAATTGACCTGTGGGAATTTGAGTGTGTGTTTTCATGTTGCAACTGAAGAGATAATAAAGAAGTTCATAAAATCAAATAAGAATAATTGCTGAACGTTAGCTGAAGTTAAATTATGTATATCCCCTCTCATTTTTTGTTTATTCATAAAATAATAAGGAAGCAAAGCTCTTTCATGTCTATATGCTTTCTCTGTCGATTGGTGATAATTACTGTGATGACGATGATAATTTTTTCTAATCCTACGATCATCTGTTGTGTGAAATATAAGGGGTTACTGATCATAGTCCAAGTCAAGATATTTCTAACATAATTCTAAGAGCCCACTAATCAACAATAAGTTTGAATATAGTCCTTAGTTGTTTCAGTTCAACACAAATAATTCTATTCTGCATTTCAGTCTGAATGAATACATTTTAGCAAGAATTATGTATTCTACAAAGGCAAAAAGCTTTATTTGCTTCAGAAGAAAATATTTCGTGTTGTGCAAAAGTTATTTAGCCCCTTTTTCTTTTCTTCCTGGGTTTTTGTTTTATTTATGTTGTTTTTGGTAAAGAACAAATGTGAAAATAAAACACACTGACATTTCCAAATGGAGTCGTTTTATTGAAAGAGTAAGATATTTTGATATTTTCAAAATATTACCCCTGATTTTTGCAGGATGTCAGCTGAAACTATTCACTGAGTGTAGCTTATTTCTTACACTAATCCAATTAACTTGTGGCTTAGTAGATTTATTTCTTTAAAAAATAATTAATATAATTTTAAGCTAAAAATCAGAAACGTATATATTTAATTAATTGTTAAAGCATAACGATATTTTCATGTTCTTACAATTACCTCTTTAATAATACTTGCCAACCTAATTCATAAATAAATCTTACCACTGTTTTATGTGTGCTGCATGTGTTAAATACTTTCATCTCGGTACAGAAGTTTGTCATATTCTTCTCAATTACAAATTAGCTAAATACTTAAATATCTCACAAATCTGATTTCAATCACTTTTATGGTACTGCAATTCACATTAAAAAGGTTGCAGGCTTTTAAAAATACTTTTTTTCAGGAAAGGAATAGGTAAAATTTTGTTTTAAAATTCCCTAAACTGTAAAGCAGATCGTTCTTCTCCTTCTCTGTGTTTGTACCAACTTCAGCTGGTACTGTGAAACCTCATTGGATTGTAAGATAGGTACTGATTTTGCATCTTTAAAGGATTCTTTAATTCTTTTAGTTATATCAAGACCATTAGCCAAATTTAAGTCTGTTTCTCTTAACATGTTTCCACTTTGTCTTGCTAAGCTTGGAGTTGTCTTTTCAGCTATTTAAACAAAAATCATTCTACGAGCCAGTGCACTAAATGCCCATAATAAAATATATTCCTGAAAAAGCTTTTTCCTCTTTATCATTTGATTCTCAGAGGTTTTGCTTTTCAAAAACAATAACAGTTTCTGCCAAAATATTTGTCCCCAGTCCAAGTTATTTATCAAGTGCAGGAAATGTTCTATCCAAAGCTGTAAAATTAAGAGCACTTGATATGACAGGTAAGTTATAAAATGTCCTTTCTTTACCCAGCTTCCTGGAAGTGCAGCAGAACTAATAGTGACAAGGATCCCACAGAAAAGATCTTGATTAAATGAAAAATCAGTTAAGATAATTTCAAGACTAGTATCACTTATTCATCTGTTGAATAAGGAAGTTCATGACCATTTAGTGGCACTTTGTTTATATCTTGCAGTGATACCACTACTACTGCATATCACTGGGCCAAAAATACCCCAAAAGCGTAAGATTTTAAAAAGAAGTTAACAAATACTGTCCATACTAAGGTATTGCTTATACCTATATAAATATACAGAATATTATCTATGGTCCTATATAATTAAATCATGAAGAGAGTATGATAACAGCTCTTATTAATAAATGCATTTGCAGTGTGAGTAGACTAGATTGGATAAGTGACAAAGTACAACATATTAACAACCCAAACATCTCAAAAAATTATGGTCCTCATCTTTATCTCCCAGAGATTTTATAAAACTCACAGTACTCTTTTTTTTTTTTTTTTTTTTAGATGGTTAAAAGGTGCAAGAAAAGGTCTTCTTGAACTCTTGGAAGTGTGATTTTAAGTAAGAGAGAATAAAGAAGTGCTTTTCATACTGGATGCGGAGGATCCCTGAGGGATCCCATAGCACAGTGAAAGCAAGTTTGATATACCTAATAGGTAAGTACAACAGTTTCATTATTAATGTGGTATGACTATAATGTCTCTCTAGTTTATATTTAAAACCTAATTTTATCTTGCTTTAAAATTTCAGAATTCGCAAAATGTTTGATCCCCAGATACTATTAATTTTTAACTCAAATGGCAGAGAAAAATTGTGGGAAGGTTAATAGGATGGCAAACAATATTGTTACAGGCATATTAAATATATTTTAATATAATGCTTACTTTCTCAACAAGATTTTAAGAAGACATTTGTTATAGCCTGAATCTTTAGCTTACCTGTAAAACCTAGAGCAGATGCATTATTATGGATCAAAATGTGGAGTATGAAGCTCATCATAAAATGGTGGAGTACTAAACACTGCACAGCACAGGTTCAGCTTGATATATGAGATGTAAGCTCCCTTTCTAACTTGGTGATTGTTTCTATTTTTAGTACTTGGGATTTAAGCACCTACTTTGCTCCCTCATAATTTCAACATCTGTGGAAGGTTTCTGCACTTTGTCATTCAGTAAAAGATGCTAGCAGCAGTCTCTGACTACTTCATTTATCACTGTAACACTTGGTACTACATTCTGAATTGATTGTTTCAAAGATGTAGCCTACTTTGAGCTCAGTAGGTAATTTTATGCATTGTCTCAAATGTCTTCCTTCATGGCAATAATAAAATCTTAGTTCTAAGATATTTATCAAGGTCTAAGTAATAAACCAGTTTGGAGTAGGCTTCAGCCTCTAAATTAAAATATATTCCTTTTTTTTTTATCAGAGACTGAAAACCCTATATAGTGTTCCTCTAAGGAGCATCTCAGTCGTTTGATTTGTAGTGGTTAGTTTGTAATAGAAGGCAGGATTTCAAAATTGCAAAGGAGAAACATGTGCACTACAGCACTGACAGATAATAAAATTCCTAATAAGTTTCCTCTTCATAAAAATAAAGGATTTCTTATTACTTAATTGACTTTGTTGTCTTTTTAAGCTTCTCTAGAGGCTCCTTTTTAAACCTTGAAAGTTTGCCTTCAGGCTGCTGAAGAGACTAGTTTTTGTATACTACATACCGCAGAAAAATATGTATTTTTTTTTAAATGTATAATGCAGTATTTTGTGTTAAGGTGAGCATTTAGAAATACCATGTCAATAATGGCCCAAAGTGGGAGTATTTTACTGCCAGGAAGGTTTTGGATATGGGAATTTAAATTCATTAACCTTGAAAAAATCTATTTCAAAGTCTGTCATTAGTTTCACAAGCCAGTCATTATAATTTTCAATGCTATGGAGAGTCTTTTCAGTTGGGAATTAGAAGGGTTTTGTGTGTCTGAGAAAAAGATGTGTCTTTCTAACCCATTGCCTTTCCTTGAGCCTTGATCTTGTAAAAAAAAACCAAAAAAACAACATGTTTATGTGTTTGCATGGTCTGAATGTTAGTTTGCCAGTTTGAACAGCAAGTACTTATTAACATACATTAAAAAGTGAGGATTTAGGACAAAATTGACTCTTTAATGTTGAATTTCTCTGTACCATTTTTAACAATATATAGGACTTAAAAATATTAATAATATTGTCATTGATGGCCGTTAATTGTTAATTTCTCAGGTTTTATGTTAGATCTAGTAATACCTACTGTGGAAATCTCAAAGTTGTTTTGATTTTTTTCCTTGAATAAACTAACTCCAGTAGTAGCTAATTACCAAGCTATTGTAGAGACAGTCTTTCTGAATGCTTTATGATTCCTAAGAAATTTAAAATACGATAAAATTTCTAGTAGCAAGGAACACTAGATTTGCTTGAGTTGGCAACAGGAAGAGCAGCAGGTTTGAATATATCTTTCCATCTTTTACCATCTATTTCCTGATGTTAACTTGGTTAGAATATGGATAAAGAACTACGTAACATTAATTCTGGTGTTTACCAGTACACAAATTTCAGAAACAGCTATATGTATTAATGAATAAGAGTGAGTTCAAATGAAAATGGAATTGCTCAATTTAACATGCAAGCAAGTATTGTCTTTAGAATAAAGGTCAAATTGTAGAAGAACTGTAGTTTCATTTTATTAATCTTTAAGACAAAACACCAGACTTAGTGTTCTGGAAGTAAAAAGAAATAGTTAAGTAGCTTTTTAATTGGTTGAATTAGGTATTAAAGATAAAATTAATTACTTTTTGAGAAGTCTGTAGTGTCCTACAGACATTGGAAAATGCCGAATAAAAGTTAAACTACCAAATGTTTTTTGGGTGGTTTTTTTTGTTTTCATCCAGAATGTCAGTATGGCACATGAGTTGGTGCAGTATATCCCTTCCTGCAAAATAATATGTAAGAACAATAGTTATAATTATTTATAAAAATAATTATACAGTAATTATAAAGCAGTAATTATATAGTGAAAATTTCTTGCCAACATTGTTATTACAAGAACGAGATTAGCTCCAGAGAACAAAAATGTTTCCTACCCTTGATAACTGTAATTTATCTGGGATTTCTGCAAAGAACTCCAGTACTCCATTATCTGATTATGAGTGGGTCCAAAACCTACCTTGGAGAGGCTAAGATTAGGAAAAAAAATCATCCAGAAAAAAAAAAAAATCCATGTCAGCCGTTTCCACATCCAGCAGACTCCTGTGTCCTCCAAGGAGATCTGGTCATCCAAAGCACTTGGGTATGGTGGCTCTGTAGTCTGGCATTGCATATTAGCTGATCAAGTTGAACTCCACTTTTTCCTATAGCTAGCCTAGTATTGTTACCTGGACAAATGGTTTGGCATCTCTGGCAGGAAGACTTCCTTCTGAAGCAGCCACAACTGGCACCTATCCACCGTGTGCAACTGCTGAGTTTCTGTCTGGTCTCTATTTGGATCCAAAACTATATACCCTATTGATCATCCTGGGTGATACGTGTGCTGACAGGCTCAATGATCTCCCTCCTCTCTGTCTTCTCAGTCCAAATCACCACCTTGATACTGGGGTACTGCAACATCTGATTCAAGATGGCTTTTCTGGTACAAACTGCCTCCTTTCTCTGGTAACATGGGGACAAATCAACAAGGAGGACATGGATGCTGCAAGACATCTTCATTAGAGGAAAAGCAGAACAAGCCTGTTAGTCCTTAAGTATGTGTGAAGCTACAACACATTGGCTTTCTGCCAAACCTCATACTTCCTACAGATCACGGCTTCTGAGTATCACAGTTTCTGCAGATCATAGAACTATTTTTGCATTGATGGCTCCTGCGAGGTTTGACTGAAAATAAACTCTAAATAGAATAGGTACACGAGGGAAGATTAGTGGCGCCTCAAAGAGTTGAGGGATGGCAGGTGACAGCAAATACGAAGTCATTTGGTCTCTCTCTCTCTCTCTCTATATATATATATATAAATGTTCTTTGTGATATCAGAGAAGTTTTTGAAGATTCAAGTACACTTGCGTGATAGGTGTGAGGTATTTTGGCATTCATTGAATGGTGGCATTTATTGGTTTCTTTTCCTCTGGAAGGACACCAGTGTGTGTGAGTTCTGAAGCCGCTTTAAGAACAAACCTAACACATAATATGTCAAATAATCAAGGAATTTTCTTCAAAGCCTCATTACTGCTCCCATTCAGATTGCAAGTGAAGACATGGCCTTAAAAAAACTTCTTTAATTCCAGAACTCTTAATACTTACTTTCCAGTTCCTAAGTCTCTTCGCTGCTCTTGTCTTTCCTTCCATAGCTTTTATATCTACCGCTGTGAAGGCTAGAAATTATGTTTGAGTTTGTGAGTTTGGATGCTTGCTTGTTTATTTTAAATGTGGTTAGACTTTATGCAGTTAGATTCTAAGGTCAAGGTTTTGGGAAATATATGAAAACTCTCATATCTGTCTACCTCTGTAGTGAATAAGTAAGTGCTTTAGTTCTCTTAGAGAAATAGTATATCCTTTGAACTATTTTATACTTCTTGTGCTCTGCTGATTGATGGCTTTATTGATTTACAATAAATATAATCAAGCAATCTGTAGATACTTCGTTAAAAATTAAAATGGTTTCTGAAGACAAAACAAACAAACAGCAGAAAAAAAAACCAACACAGGGAAAGGAAGAAAAACCCTAAGAGAACTCACTTTGTTAGCTTTAACTGTTTCAGGGGGTGGTTAATTAATGTTGAGTGTAAATAAGCTTTTCCTGAAGTGCAGGCACTATCAGCATCTATATCTGTTCTACATGAAGATGACGTAGAAGGAAGTAATCAGACATAGTCAGGATGTAAATTAAGTCTGCCTCTGGGCATGCTTAGATATGCATATTAAGGAATAGAATATTACAAGGGCTTTTGTTAAGTGTTTCGGAAAATAAAAACATATGGACCGTTTTGTAAGGATCAGTTCAGAATGAGACATTTGACCATAGACATTTAGTATATTTCCAAAGCTCAGAAAAACCTTTTTTTTTTTTTCATATTTCCATCCAAAGGACATATTTCAATTTCAAAGGATTGAAAGATGACATGTAAATATGTAAAAATACGTGGAAAGATTGCACATGTATTGAAAGAGCAAACACATTTGAAAGGGTGCAGCTTTAACAAAATATTGGTCTTTCATTCATTTTGCATTTTATGATAATATAGTTCTTAAAAACAAAATCCTCATTTTTTCCCTCTTCATTACAGATTGCATTGGGTTTACATGGTTTTGGTAGCAGGGTGGAGAACAAGGGTGACTTTTATGAGAAGCTTCTAGAAGATTCCCTTGTGTCCAAACAGAGCCAATGCCAGTCAGCTCCAAGACAGACCTTCTGCTGGCCAAGGCTGAGCTAACCAGTAGCAGTGATAGTGCCTTACTGATAACATATTTAAGAAGGGGGAAAAAAAAAAATCTGTTCTGCCCTTGCAACCCATGGAGGTCCACAGTGGAGCAGACATCCATCTGCAGCTCATGGCGGATCCCACAATGGAGCAGATGGATGCAGTTGAAAGAAACTCTGATCCTGTGGGAAACTAGCACTGGAGCAATGTGTTCCTGAATGACTGCACTCCATGGAAGGGACCTCTGCTGGGGCTGTTAATGAAGAACTGCAGCCCGTGGGAAGGACTGATAGAGAAGTTTATGGAGGATTGTCTCCTGTGGGAAGGACCCCACCCAGGAGCAGGGGAAGAGGATTCCTCTCCCTGATGAGGAAGGAGTAGCAGAAAATGTGTAATGAACTGACTACAACCCCCATTCCCTGTCCACCTGTGCTGCTGAAAGGGAGGAGGAAGAGAAAATCAGGAGTGAAGTTGAGCCCAGGAAGAAAGGAGTGCGGGAAAAGTACTTTTAAGATTTTGTTTTGTGTCTCATTATTCTGATTTGATTGGTAATAAATTAAACTATTTTCCCCAAGTCGAGTCTGTTTTGCCTGTGATGGTAATTGCTGAGTGATCTCTCTCTGTCTTGCCCTTATCTCGACCCACAAGCCTTTCGTTGTGTTTTCTCTTCCCTGTCCAGCTGAGGAGGGAGAGTGACAGAGCAGCTTTGGTGGGCACCTGGCATCTAGCTAGGGTCAACGCACCACACAGATTGCTATGCACTTAGTGCAGAAAATCAAATTCATCACACTTTGAAAGGAAGGGATAAATATGAAAATAAAACAAGACTGCTATATATTGAATGAATTTGAAGAATCGCCTCCATTGAAAAAAAAATTAAAAGCTTTAGAGCTTTACAGTGACAGACCTCATAGGCCACACAGCCTGTGTGAAATAGGATTCCATGTGATTATTTCTGGGCAATAATTCAGAGCAAATAACATCAAGAAAGGCTTGCATAAATCCTGACAGAAAAAGTGGATTTAAATCAAACTAATAGGTTGCAAAACATATGAAATATGCTTTGTACTGTGCCTTGGAGACACATAGCCAAATCCATATTCAAAAAGTAAAAACAAACCAGAGTGATTTGAAGAATAAATTACTTGTCATCATGATCTTTAAAAATGCCAGAATTTAATGCAAAAATATAATCCTAACATTTATTGCAGCAAAAATAAATGTCAACATATTAGACTTAACTGGCTAAGCCTCGTGGTAGCGTTTCTACAAAGTGAAAGGAACATGACAAGTTGTATTTCACATTTATTAGAATGAGATTTGGTCTTCTTTATCATAAGCAGTAGACTTAAACACTTTATTTTAATTTACTTCACAGTATTGAGAAAAACATTGACTGAGATAAGAAGTGGAATACCATATACACTCTTCTCTGAAGCAATCAATCAATTTTAGAAGCTAAATATGTAATATGACAACACTAGAGCTTTGCAGCAGCATCCAAAATGTAACATAAAATGTTTGTGACATATTGCAGACACTACTTAGAAGCATATCTGCTATATCTGGAACATTGTAAAAGTTACAGTGTGCCATTGGTTATAAGACATACTTCATAAACATGTAAGTACACAATCTTATACGGAAGGACAATATCCCAGAGCTTCTTTTGACTGCAGGTAGGTACATATCCAGAGACAATCATTGTTCTAATTCCTTCTTAAACTTTGGTACTGTGTAACACTTGAGTGTACTTCCACCTTCCATTACTTAGGACATTATTTATGCTTTGCAAAGTATGTTCCTTCCACATTATCTTTCTGTTACTAGCATATAACACATATGAAACTTAGGCATCATAGAGACTGCCAGGTTTTTAAGCCTTGTTTAATGTCAAATTATTTAGCTGTTTTAAAAAGACAATGGCAGAAACAAATACTACATCTGATAATCTCACCATGAGATTATCTTAATCTTCAGGGAAGATTAAGTGTATTATATAAATGAACCGACTGCAATTTCCCATCATTCTCACTCCAGGAGTGGCAATGATACAATGCTGCATGTGTCAGAGCTGCCAAGAGTTCCTGCTGTGTCCAACTAGTGTTTCTGCTGGTGGTGATCTTGTTGGGGCTCCTTATGAAACCTGGCCCAAGAACTGGGAAACCTTACTGATTTATCAGAGTAGGTGAGAGAGGAAAGGCTAGGGAGAGGAAAGAGAATGCTGGAAATGATAGGAAGTAGCCTGTAGCAATATAGATGAGCCAGTTACAGGGGTCCAGAGTGATAACTGGTCTTATTCACTAAAGGGAATAGACACAGGTAATAGAAATCAACAAAGGGCTGGTTTTCCAGCTGGTAGGTTAAAAAGATTCTGCCTCAAAAAAAGAGAGATCACATGAGAATATCAGAAAGGATCCAGGACTGATTTGAAATACTTTTTCCTTTTATTAATATCAACCATCAACATTCATCCCAATCTTTTCATTGAAATAAACTAAACTTTTTAAATTTTCACCTAGTTTTCTGGCATGTGTAGGCCTGGTTAGTAAGGGGCTGGTAAGGGGTATGAGCAGGCTAACTTGACATGAAGGAGTTGTTCAGGGAACTGGATGTTTTCATTATCCTGTGCAGGGGCTGTGACAAACATTCTGATTTCTGGTACTTATGGCAGAAAAGGTTAATACTAACCAAGTGCTAGGTCTAGTGGAAAGCTTTACAATCTCCTTTTTGAGGACACTCTTGTATAGACCATCTTTCCACACTGCTTTGGCATTTGGCATAGGTCAGCTTTGACTTTCAGGATTTTTGATGGATTTCACTCCCAGCAAATGTTTCCCTTGGAATGCAACTACTGAAATGGACTCTATGGCACATTACAATGCTACATCCTTTTTTTTTTCTTTTTTTTTTTTTTTTTTCCTGTGGGAGGTCTGAACACCCTTATATGTAAATGCCTCCCTTCCTCCTACTATACATTTATTTCACTATATGTACTTCTGTCAAACGGAATGTGTGTACTACCATTACGTCTTTTAAAGGTTGATATTACAAACCTAAGAAGTTCTGGTACCATTATTCACATAAGTAAGTGACTATATGACACAAAAGTATATGCTATACTATATACTATATACTAAGCTAAGGAGAGGAGTAATCTTTCATTTGAATGACAAAATGTACAGTTACACATTTAATTCTGAAATACGTGCTGTGAAAATGAGTTTCAGTGTATATGGAAAATTGCATTAAAATTTGAAATCAGTTAGCACTCTTGATAATAAATAAGGCTCCCAAATGTCTAAGTGCTACACTGCTTTGTATAAATAATAAGAATGACCAAAAAATTAATTACATAAATTAAACATATGCTGCAATAAAAGAGTGCTAAGTTATTAAAATGTGCTTTCTTAGAGGGAATCAAACTCCTGTTTTCAGTGGAATCTTATTTCCATGTAGCTTTTGTATCATTCAACTTACCGATACATAAGGATGTCTACAGACCTGAAACTAATAGGCACATGAAAATGTTTTAAAATTTCTACAAAAGAAAAAAAATGTATTGAGGTTTTGACATATCACAAACTACATATACACCTCTGGTCATATACTTTTGTAGGTTACAAGAAAAATTCTCTTTTCTTTTCCCCTCCAAAAAATCCCCATTGTAGTTTATCTGCTCATAAAACATTCACTAAAGCAAACAGAATGTTCAGGTAGTAATATTCTATTTTATGTTTCCTCTTCTTTGTAAAGAAGCTTTTGTATTTTGATTTATGTTTCATTGCCCCCTGCTGTTTGATGAAGTACTTTTTTTTTTTTTTTTTTTTTTTTTTTTTAAGATTAAAAATTTATTTTTTTTTTTTTTAGTCAACATGTCAGTCTACTTTCTTTATTAGTGAAAAAGGAGTAGGGCCTGAAATCATTTTCTCACACTGTAGTCTCAGATTCAATATGCCTCTCTTTCACTTGAAAGACTGAAGCATTCGTATAATGCATTCAATGCAATTAAACTATTATGGAAACAGTGCAAAATGAAAAAACACTTTCAAGTGCCATTTCCTATCTTACACACAATATTGAGAAAATCTAATATTATTTTCCTATGCAACATCTCTTTCTTTTTTAGTTACAGTCTTTGGATACAGAATGCCTCATAGGTCCATGTGAAAAAATGAGCTTTATTTATGTGTGCAGATCTAATAGCTCCTACTCCTTGAGGCAGATTCTCGGTTCCCTGATGAAATTGTTGTCTTAAGTCTGCTCATCACCTACATCAACAGAATTCTTTTCTCTTTTTCAAAATATTTACCTAAGAAAGCTGAAGCCATCAGTGGTATCCATTTTTTCTTCTGGAAGTTATGCAGAAATTTTGCCCAAAACATATCCCCATACTAGGTACTACGAAGACATGTAAATCTACCACAGAAATAATCAGTGCAAAAAGCTTCCAAAAATCACTGAATCACATCAGTGTCATCAGAATTGTGGGACTGTATTGAAAGTTGTGGGGTTATTTTAACAACTGTTTTTGGAAAAGTTACTTAAGCTTACTTGTCTTGTTTTTTTCATGCTTCTGTACTTCAGGTTTTCTTTCCAACAATAATATCTAGAAGCTTAAAAGAAACAAATATATTAAAATTATAATATTTAAGCCAAATCCACAGACATTTCACAATACTGTTGGAGCCCATATAGAAGAGCAACGGCATTTGTATCATTGCCAACTGCACCCAATAGGTGGGTCTACCTACCTAAAGAATAGCCTAAAGACTTAGGCCGATTTATCTGATTTATCTTTGCTGATGAGCTAGACTGAATTAAAAAAAAATCTGCTATCTGGCAGTACCAAGCAGAGATAGCATGCCTTAACCTTCTTTTATTAAGATGTCATTTCACTTCACATTTGTCAGAGGCGAACTAAGAACATAGCCAATTAATTATCTCAGATGATTTGGATGACTTGATCGTTTGTCTGAGCCCCGAGGCTGCTTAGTAAATATCCGCACTTTATAATGTAATGCAGAGTGGTGGAATACTCGAGCCAGATCAGATGCTGTGTAGATGTGTTACATAAATATATACGCACAACTCTATTCAAGCTGATTTAGAGTACTGCCCGCTTAACGAAACAAGCTACAGATAGAGCCACAAATGAGTTTTTCTACTTCTCATCTAACCAGAATCACAAGTGCTTTTTTTTTGGAACAGATTAACTGCCTCTATCTGCCTACATCACAGAAGAGCGAGGAACTAAGCTCATTGCACAGAGAATTGCTTCAAAAATAGTAAATGTCAGAAAGATTTACTTCAAAAAGTAGTTTTTGTGAATTTTTGTAAAGTTTTTGATACAGTCCCTCACAACATCCTTCTGGACAAGTTGTCCAGCTGTGGGATGAGTGGATTCATGGTGCTCTGGGTGAAGAACTGGCTGAATGGCAGACCTCAAAGCATTATAGTTAGTACACCTGGATGGCAATTAGTCACCAATGATGTGGAGTGGAATGCACCATTGGTAAGTTTGCTGATGATACCAAACGGGGAGGTGCTGTTGACTCTCTTGAGGGACAAGAAACCCTGAAGACAGATTTAGATAGATTGGAGTATTGGGCAGTCATCAATGGCATAAGATTTAATGAGAACAAATACCATATTCTGCACCTGGGATGAAGGAATACTGGACACAAGTATACACTGGAAGAAGAGTGGCTGGACAGCAACCCTGCAAAAAGGGATCTGCAGAAAGGGATCTACAGAAAGGGGTCTACAGCAGGCTCAATGTGAGTCAGCAGTGTGCCCTGGCAGTGAAGAAGGCAAACTGCATCCTGGGGGACATCAAACTCAATGTAACCAGCCAGTCAAAAGAGATTAATTCAGCACTGGTACAGCCTCACCATGAGTACTGCATGCAGTTCTGGGCCCGAAAATTTAAGAGGGATGTGAAAGTCCTTGAATGCATCCAGAGGAGGGCAACAAAGCTTATCAGTGTTTAAGAGGCATTAATAATTTGCTTTAACTTTAGGTTAATCCTGAAACAGTTAGGCAAATAATGTAGGTGATCATTGTACGTTCCTTTCTAACTGAAATAGTCTAGTCTATTCCATTCTTACTCACCCAGACAACATCTATGACTGGTCTGCAAGAAATTAAAAAGGAGCTCAAGGCAAACAACAGAACACAGAAAGCCTCTGAAGGAGATTGAGAGGATGAAATAGATTTGAAGGAGAAAAATGACTATTTAGGCTGATGGAAGACTATAGTAGCATGCTTTTAGTGGAGGAGAGTACAAGAAAAATAAACTTTGGAGAAATAGGAAGCACACAGTGGAAATTTAGGACACAAAGAAAAAAGAAGGAATGTGTACAGAACAGAGGCATTTACATCCTTAGGAGTACAGAAAAAAATTGTAGCCCGAGCTCTAAAACTGGAACCCTTGATAACAGTGCCATAATAGAGATATAAGTCTGTATCCTTTTTCTCCTGTAACACACCAACCCGCACATCTATATCCACATATTTCAGCTTTGTTTGCAAATATACTCCACTGAATCCAAACCTCATATCCATAAAATAAGAAAATATGTATTTCCTTCTCCAGAAACTCCTTCTACAGTTTTTAGCCTAGTTAGTGTTGCTTTGATTTTCTGACAAGAGAGCACAATGTGTTATATTTTTTTCTAATATTTATTTAAAAATACCTTGATCTTATCACTAACTAAGACTTTGTTTGCAGTCTTGTCAGAATCTGGAGATTGTTGATTGCAAAACTCGAAAAGACAATTTATCTTTGTTATTTATATAGAAATTTTTAGCATGTTATTATAAATCAAAGGTGTTACTTTTTTTCCCTTTAACATTCTGGCTGCAGCATTTTTTGTTTTGACATTTCTTGGGTCTTATTTTAGTGTTCTGGAATTCATTTATGCAAGTATTTAGTGGCGTAGCTATTGGCACTAGAAACTTAATTCACTTACATAAAGGCTTCCTTTCGGCTTATTTGTAATTTGCAAATGAGCATCATGCTGCACAGCCTAAGATAGTTCCTAAGTGTGCATTTCCACATTTGAGATAATTTTTTAGTCAGTTCTTTTCCTCAGTAAATCTATGACACATTCCTCTAATTTTCCATCCTAATCATTGCATTTTTCTGAAGTAGCCTTATCCGAATCACATTACATTTTTGTATTAGGTACAGAAAGATTCCTAAAAGCTTTCTCTGCTGAGTCATACTATACATATTTTTGCAAAGAACACTGAGTAATAAAAAAAGAAAAATGAATGTTCAGCATAACAAAACATTCTGTCTGTTAATGGCAGTTCCTCCTCTGTTTTCAGAAGCGCAGTGAACACAATGTGTTTCTGGGATGCAGAAAATAGAAAATATCAACAAGGGATTTCTAAGGCATGAATAAAATACGAAAATAATATTTTCAAACTCATCTATAAAAAAATAAATTGAGTTTAATAAGTAATGAAAAAGCCTTGAATCTTGTTTTTCAATGAAATGAAGGAATTGCACATGAAGACTTCGTTTAGAACTTCAACTCCTAGATCAGTTCCTGGTGAAGAACTTTAATTTTGAAATACTCAAATCTAAACCACTTCCAAATTGTTTCTGTAGTCTAGGTCTTCTCAAGCTTTGTCATGCCATGATCCCACATCTGCTGAAATACAGTTTGGCCGTCTAATAGAATCCTTGTTAAATTCACCTTCTAGGAATATAAAGTAATCAAGTAAAATCTAAGAAAAACTGGCACCACCATTTTTTTATAAGGTCTCAGGTAGAAAACAGGAAAAAATTTGGTTTTGTAAATCTTTCACAACTTTTTAGAAATATATATTCTCTCTGATTTTCTTCCTAGCTATTTGACAGATTTTCTGAAAACTGTTTTCTTAGGAAATATCTATTTGTACCACTTTAACATTCCAATCTTTCTCTTCTGCTTGTCTTAAGGCTCTGTGCCTCTTAAAAGAGACTCTTTCCATATTAACTTGTTGCTATTGTTTTTACTCATTCTAGCTTATAATGCAATGTCAGAGATCATTCCCTTTGACCATTATAAGGAAAGTAAATATTGGGTCAAATATGTGTCAAATTTGAGGCTAAACTGTGTGGAGCTTTGGTGTCAGATCTGGTTGGTTTTCAGTAGCATGAAGACTACTGGTTAGATTTGTAGATATAAAGAATTTTAAATAACATGCCTTTTTTTTGACAGTAGTTGCAAATTTTACAACTTTCTAGCCAATTGAACAAAGTAGAAAAGATTCCTAGTTTCTATAGAAATGGAAAAAGTAATCAATATAACTGCTTCTGTATAGGTTTCATTTCTTTCAGGCACATTCTCTTCTCTTGCAATACACATGAGGTCTGGTAATCTTCCCTGACACTGCCAATTATTCCAGCTTATTTAGTTGCTTGTAGAAACAATAACAAGAGCTGTTTCTAGAATACTATTTGGCAGAATAATTATTAAAATAATTGTGCAAGAAAGCTCATTATGTAATTGTAAAACATAAGGCCGTATCTGGAATATTTCTCAGCTTACATAACCTATTCATCCCAAAGTAGAAAGCACACACTTATATATCTCTAAAAAGCCTGATGACATAATAACATACTGGTCTAGACATGGTATATCTGTTATTGCAAGTTGCACTTCAGAGACTTTTTTTTTTTAGTTTGTTCCCATTATTTATAATAGAAAATACCAGTGCTATCTAACATTGTCAGTGACATGGAAAGTGGGATTGAGTGCACCCTGAGCAAGTTTGCCAATGACATCAAGCTGTGTGGTGTGGTTGACATGCTGCAAGGAAAGGATGTCATCCAGAGGGACCCAGACAGGCTTGAGAGGTGAGCCTGTGCAAACCTCATGAAGTTCAACAAAGCCAAGTACAAGGTCCTGAAGCTGGATTGGGACAATCTCTGGTAGCAATACAGGCTGGGAGATGAGTGAATTTACAATAGCCCTGTGGAGAAGGACTTTGGGGTACTGAAGGAAGAAAAATTCGACATGAGCCAACAATGTGTGCTTGCAGCCCAGGTGGCCAACCACATCCTGGGCTGCATCAAAAGAAGTGAGGTGCACAGGTCAAGGGAGGTGATTTTCTCCCTCTATGCCACTCTGGTGAGACTCAACCTGGAGTACTGTGTCCAGCTCTGGGGCCCAAGAATAAGAAATGTGTGGACCTGTTGGAGTAGGTTCAGAAGAAGGCCATGGAGAAGATCAGGTGGTTAGAGCACCTCCTCTATAAGGGCAGGCTGAGAGAATTGGGATTGTTTAGCCCAGAGAAAATAAGGTTCTGGGGAGAACTTCAGCCTTTCAACACTTAGAGGAGGCCTACAGAAAAGATGAGGACAGACTCTTATCAGTGAGTGTAGTAGTAGGACAAGGGGCTTTAGACTGAAAAGGGTAGGTTTAGATTACATATAGGGAGGAAACTGTGAGGGTAGTGAGACACTGTAACAGGTTGCACCATGGAGGTTGTGGATGTTCCTCCCTGGAAATGTTCAAGGCCAGGTTAGATGGGGCTTTGAGCAACCTGATGTAGTGGAAGGTGTCTCTGGGCATGGCATGGGGTTTGGAACTAAATGATCTTTATAGTTCCTTCCAACACAAATCATTCTGTGATTCTATGAAAAATCATCTTTTCATTAAGACAAACGAAAAAGTCCTAATAAAACACCTTTTTAATGACAAGTTTGACATGTTAGGCTAAGAAAACATTTGAGACAAATCTAAACCACACTGTGTTAATGTTTGTTAATTTAGATCCTTATGTGAAAAGTAGATTCTTAATACAAGTATAAATGTTGTCAGCGCAAAATAATTTCCAGGTTAAGATTTCACAAGACCAGCTAAATATGCCAGTTAGAATATAACAAGGCATATATCTTGAGAGGTCGCTCTATTTTCTTTAGGTGAAAATTCCTACATACCTAGATATCTTGATAAAATAAAACAAATGTCAAATACGCTTTGTTATTATTTTTATCTAAAAATTCTCATGTAGATCACAACCCTATTATTCTAAATAAACTCCAAACAAACATTAAGAAACAGTCTCCATTCCAATAGGTCATAGTGTAACCAGTAATAAGAAAAAAAAAAAAGGAACCAGAGAAGAAACATTTTCACTCATGAGGTCAAAGACAGTGAATCACATCCTACAGAAGTCCCACAGAAAGTTAACAGAAATAACATTTTATTTCTGAAAAGGATTCAAGTTTGTAATTAACTAAAAGTTATCTCCCTTCAGAAGGAGAAAAACAATCAACCTGTAATATGTAGGAAGAGAAAAAATATTGCATGGTCTATTTTTTTGCCCTCTTGTCTCCAGATATTTTAATTGTCTAAACAAGATTAGTACCTTTTTTAGAAGAAGTTAAAAAGTATTATTCCAAAGTCAATATTGGCTTCCTCATATACTTT